>PVJX010021226.1:0-32212 GCA_004027295.1 Dolichotis patagonum
TGGGTATGGAAGTCCCATTTGACCCAGCTATTCCACTTCTAGGCATATTCCCAGAAGAACTGAAAACATCGTACCACAGTGATTTATGTGCACCCATGTTTATAGCAGCACAATTTGTAATAGCCAGATCTTGGAAACAACCTAAGTGCCCATCAACTGAGGAATGGATAAAAAAGTTGTGGCATTTTTATACAATGGAATACTACTCAGCTATAAAGAATGATCACATCAAGATATTTATAAACAAATGGTCACGACTTGAGACCATTCTCTTAAGCGAAATAAACCAAACTCACAAGGGTAAATACCATATATTCTCCCTAGTATGAGAGTTGATAAGAGTATATAAGACTTTATGGTAAGCATGAGTCCCCGTCTCATAGCTTTGAAGTCTTTCAATGTTTTCAATCATCAGTTGGAATGGTTTTATTCTGTTTTGTTTGACTATACCATGCGTGATGATATGAACAGCTGTTTTGAAGAAAACAAAACATTATGACAGCTATTGCTGATTTAATATGATCCTTCTTAGAAGTCCTACCATGCTTCTTTTGTTCTACTACCATTGGTTCTATCTACCACATTGTGTCTTATTGGAATTTGAATATGTGTGGTAGTTTAAGCAAAATTTTTTTAATCAAAAATGAGATATTATAGTACCCATTGATCATTTTCTGTTATATGGTTCAGAAAGCCTTGTAAATCTTTCACTCTATGAATGGCTTTATACTATTGTGTTATGTTTGATATTATTGTATTTGAAACTATGCTCAACTATAGCAGAGTAATTGATATGATGTTATCTACTGTTGATGTCCAGTTGTCTTTATGTAAAGCACTGTGTTGCCTATGTTGTCCTGTTCTGACCTGCTCTGTACTGCCCTCTTTTGTTTTATTCTCTTTCAAATAAAAATTTAAAAAAAAGAAAAAAGCCCAACATTATTGGTCATTCTTAAAGTACAAATTTAAAAAACAACCATGAAATCCATGTTATTTCAGAAAGAATTGCTATTATCAAGACATCAACCAATAATAAATGCTAGCAGGGCTGTGGGAAAAGAGGAACACTTCTCCACTGTTAGTAAGGATATAGATTGTTACATCCACTGTGGAAATCAATATGGAGATGCCTCAAAAAAGTAGTACTAGAGGTTTCATTCTACCCAAGTATTCCTCTTCTTGGTATGTCCCCAGAAGAATTAAAAGCAACATACCACAGGAATGTATGAATATCCCTGTTTGTAGTGGCACAGTTAGTAATTGCTACATCTTGGAGTTTATCCAAATGCCCATCAATTGATGAATGTATAAAGAATATGTGATTTTATATAAGGGAGTATACTCCATCAAAAGAAGCATAAGTTTGAGACATCTTGAGATCATACTCTCAAGTGAAATAAATCAGACACATGTGTAAATACTGTCTTATTTCTCTGATGTGAGAAACTGAAAGAGTAAATAAGGACTAAAATGTATAATAGTAGGAAAAATGTTCAAATTGTATGGGGAAAGAAAAGAATCAAATTGTACAGAATCACATACAGGTACAAATTCTTTATGATGAATGCGATCATTATGTATATCTAACATGTACCAATAAACTTGGTAAAAAGTAAGTAAGGTCTATAATCTGAACTTTTACAGAGGCTTGATTCTTAACCAGATCCATAGCTAACTTTGGTCCAGGAGACTTTGTAACTGCAGCATTATCAACTATAGGGGGCAAATCTTGCCCTAGAATGCTGCCAAATTTGTCCCAATCAAACAGTGTCATATAATGTAGCATAGCACCTAAAGAGGTAGACAAGGTGAAGACTTCACTAAATTCTTAGAACAGGTTGAATGATTACCTTCAATTCTGGTTTAACAATAAAATATTTGTATGATAAATGTCTTTATGATTCATGCAGTTTGCTCTGGTATTTGTTTCTATTGTATCTAGTAATGACATTTTGAAGAAAAGCCAATCCTTTTTGCAAGTGTCTTTTAAGCTTGTGACTATATACCGAGAATAACATGAGTTTCAAAAATAATATAAGAGTTGTGAAAACCAAATTGCCTTATGTTGATGTACAAAACCTTAGTTTTTGGTCTATATATAAAACAATACAAAAAATCCTGCAAAATTGGCTTATCATTGGTATTACATTATCAATCTATCATCGCATTTTTTGGTGGGTGGGAAGAAGGAGGAGGAATATTTTCACAGGCATACTTCAAAAGTTTCTAATTTATGAAGTGGCTCTGAATTCTCTAAAATATATTAATTTTTAAAATGTCAAACTCATTTAAAAAATAAAAGAAAACAAGTTATGCATGAAATATATTTGTGGCATGAAACTAGACTGGAAGTCTTTTTAAATCAACTTTTTCTTTTGGAAATTCACATGGATTTGTAAGAAGTGACAGAGCTACTGGGAATCCTATACCTACTTCCCTCCAATCATAACATCTTGCAAAGCTATAGTATCAGAATATTGATATTGACACTGATGCAATAAAGAGAAAAGATGATTCCATCACAGCAGATGTCTTTCCCATTCTCCTCCATAGTCCGAACACTTGCTTATCATACCTCTTCTTCATCCTCGACTTTTGAAAACTGCTAATATATTTTCCACTCCTAAATATAGACAGTTTAAAATCATATATGAACATGTAGACTTTCAGTTTTGGCTTTTTTTCAATCCAAATTGTTGCATGTAACACCTATGTGTTTCTTTTTTTCAGATGAGTAGTGTTCCATATGGATACTTCCTAGTTTGTTAAAACTTTCACCTGCTGTAGGGTATCTGGGCTGCTTCCTGTTTTTGATTGTTACACATAAAACTGCCAGGAGCACTTCTGTACAGACCTTTCTCATGAGCACAACTCTTCAAATTTGTTAGGATAAGTGTCCAAAAGCATAATTGCAAAGTTATATGGTAAACATACCGATAGTTTATTAACAAATTGTCAAACTAGTTTTCATGGTAACTGTTCCACTTAAACTTCACCAGTATGAATACATATTACTCACATATTTATCAGATTTTGATTCTGTTTCTATTTTTTGTTTGTTTTTTTATATGAGGTCTCACTATGTAATTCAGGCTGGCCTTGAACTCACTATACAGGCTAGACTGGTCTTGAACTCATGGCAATCTTCCTACGTCAGCCAGAGAGTGCTGAGATTAGAGGCATGTGTCACCATGCCTGGCCTCCGTCATTATTTTCTTATTTTAGCTATTATGACTGAGGCATAATGATAATGTAGTAGCTTTAATTTTCATTTCCCTAATGAATAGTGATATTGAACACCTTTTCATTTCTATATCTGCCATCTATTCATCTTCTTCAGCAAAACTTCTAATTATGTCTTCTAATTGTATTGCTTAATTTTTGCTGCTGAAATGAAAAAGTTCTTTGCAAATTCTATATATAGGTCTTGCAAATATTATTTCTCAGACTGAAGCTGACTCTTCCTTCTCATTACAAGGTCTTTTATAGAACAAAATTTTATATTTGGAAAAAGAAGAATAAAGTAGTAAGAATGAGAGTGCCCTGATTTAAGACATCATGGAGTTACATTAAACAAGATTGGTTAATATAATCAAAAGAACTGACACATAGGTCAGTGGTGCAGAATACAAGACCCAGAAATAAATCCATGCATTTGCTTCTTTTTTTCTTTTTCTTTTATGGGTCATATTTTTACAAGTCTAAGAACTCTTTTCTTACCCAAAGAACATCAAGAATTTCTTCTATGTTCTTAAACTAAGGGTAGTCTCCTCTATGCATATTTGGTTATGAGACTTTTATCACAAATGAGGGCTGAATTGTGTCAAATTCTTTTTCTGCATTTATTGATAATATAACATGATTTTCTTCTTTATCCTGTGAATATGATTTATGCTAATGAATTTGCAAGTATTGATTCAAACTTTCATCTTGGCATAAACTGCATTTGACAATTACGTGAACGATGAAAAATACTGAATTACAATGTTTGCTTAGAGTTCACTAGGAGAACAGAATCAACAGAAAATATATAAGCACAATTTTAGATGAGTTTCTGTGAACAGGTGTCATCATGTTTTATGTGGAGAGCCAGAGGATGTAGTAACTGTTCTGTGCAAGATGGAAAAACCAGAGCAAGAGAGATCGTTAATGAAGTGCGGAAAGAAAAGGAAGGCTTGGAAGCATCCTGGAGCATCAGTAGGATGAGCCTCTGTAGAAAGACTGAAAAAACTGGAGTCTGAAATCCACAGGGGATAGCAGGAGCAAAACATGCACCTGCTCAAGCAGAATGGAAACTTTCAAACGCAGGCTGACTCCCTCCTTCTTCCCCCGTCTTTCCTTCGGGTGCTATGCCTACTGCTTGCTGACCTGCACACCAGTCATCTCTGGAGACCCCTTACAGACACAGGCAGAAGCCCGCTGTACTAATCTGCTGGTGTTTTTTACTTCACTCAAATAGAAACTCATGATTAACAGTAGCATATAAGTTTGTTTCTTTTTTAGTGTAATTGCACTTTTCTTTTTTATATACTAGCTTCATAAAATAAAGTGCTGTCAGCTTTTCTGTTTTCTGGAAGAGACTGCATAGGATTGATCACATTTTTTTCAAATGTTTGATAACATTTTCCAGTGAAAACCTTTGACACTCGACATTTATGGGGGGGGGGATTTAAAAAGATAACAGTTTCCCTAATAGCTATAGGACTACTCAACACTACCTATTTTCTACTGTAGTAACTTTTGCTTTTGAAGTAATTGGTCTATTTTTATTTATGTTGTAAGATTTATGTCTGTACAATCATTCAAGGTGTTTCCTTATTAGCATTTTTATCTCTAAGGAGGTTTATAGTTCTGCCCTCTTTTTCTCTCTTGATATTGGCTATTTGTGCCTTTATTTCTAGCTGTTTAGTGGTTTGTCAGTTCCTTTAACTTTTCAGAGAAACAATTGTTACTTCACTAATTTTCATGACTATTTTATTTTACTGTTTTAAATTTCATTGATTTCATGTCATCTTTTTATTACTTTGCTCTTTTTGGCTTTTTTTATTTTCTTGAAATGAAGGCCTGTATTGACTGAAGATTTTTCCCTCTTTTCTAATGTATTTAATGCAGCAAATTTCACTCACTGCACAGTTTTATTTTATATCACAAATCTTGATGTGTTTCATTTTCATTTTTTATTCTGTTTAATGCAGTATATGGCTTCCTTTAAGACACTCTCTTTGACTAAAGGCTTATTTAGAAGCATATTATTTAGTTTCCAAGGGTTTTAGGATTTCCATATTACTATTTTGTTTTGGTTTTCTATTGTGAGTCCATTGTGGACAAACAGTATATACTGTATGATTTTAAGCCTTTGAAATTTTTGTTGATGTTGTTATGGTGACCTAGAATAATTTGATATATGTTCCATTGCTCTATCAAAAGTGTGTTTTGCTCTTGTTTGGTAGTCATCTTATAAATAAGAAGATAGATCGTATCAGTTGATGATATTGCTGAATTCTATATACTTGTTGATATTTTACAAAGTTCTATCAATTTTTGAGAGAGGAAAGTTGAAGTCTCCAACTGTATGTGTGTTCAACTAGCTCTGCTTTCAGTTGTATCAGTTTGTACTGCATATGTTTTTAGTTCTATAGATATACTCAGTAAAAGACATTTATGTTGTCCTGGTGCACTGATCTTTTATCATTATATGTCAATCTATATCTCTGGCCATTTTATTTATTCCTATGTCTTGTTTTCCTAATATTAGTATATTATTTCATATTTCTGTCTCTTTTTTTTTCTTTTTTTGGTACCGGGGATCAAACTCACGACTTCATACTTGTCAGGCAGGTGATTATACTTGTGAGCTAAACGCCCATCCCCTTTTGATTAATGTTTCATGAGAAACATGTTCTATCCTTTTAAACTGCTTGTGATAGTTTATTTGAAGTCTTTTATAGAGAGCACACGGTTGGAGAATGCTTTTGATCCTCACTGTCAAACTCTTTCATGTATATATAGACTAATCATTCTTAATATACTTACACTTACTTTATGACCTAAGCCAGGAAATTTGATTTGCTGTTTCTTACATATTGTCTTTTCACTTATCTGTTTTCTTTAAATATTTCTTTGAATATTTTTTAGAATTTCCCTATGTTTTCCTGTAGCAGTTTTGGAGCATCTCTGTATTGTTTCTTTAGTGGTTGATCTACCTATCATATTAAATATAGTCTCCTGGTGTTGACATTTTTAAGATTCATTCAAGTATAGAGATTTATGCCCTCTAGATCCATTTGTCCTTCTCTACTTATATACAACCTAAATTCTTTTGCTGCATAACTTTAAAATTACATCAATTTAAGAATTTTTGACATAGCCATTAAGCATAATTAAGAATGTACAAAAGAAGCAAGAAATGCTATTGCACATAGGCATAATTTGCCCTAACATATACCTTTTTCATCATACAGTTCAAAATTTCTTCTTTTTTTATATTTAATAGTTTTCTTGAGGTATTAGTTTAGAGCAGGTCTTCTAGTGACATACTTTTGTAGTTTCCATACTTGTAAGTGAACTGACATATGTAAATACCGTATTGTCTCCCTAGTGTAAGAAATGGTAAAAGTACATAAGATACAAAATCCTCAATAAATATGGTGAAAGGGTAAGAATCTGCTCAAAGGGGGGAAAACTAATATCTCAGAGAAAAGGGTAAAAAAGGAAGGGAAAAGAAAAAATATGTAAATTTGTATAAACACACTTAGGAGAGTTAAGATGATTGTGCTACAAATTCTATTGGTTCTTGGAACAAAGCAGTTAACATTAATAGGATTGCAACTTTGCATGTTTGTGTCTGGTGATATGAGGAACTCTTTTGAAGATAACTATGTAAAATAACAACCTTATTTATGTTCCTACCACCTTGTTTTGAAGGCCTATATCGTCACTGTTTTGGGCTCTTTGCTATTGTTATTTGTTTGTCTTTTTTATTTCTTGTTTTTATCATAATTTGATTTGTTTTGTTTTGTTTTGTTTTTCCCTGTAATGAAGAAGGGATAGGTGTACAAGTCGAGCCTTATACATGCCTAGAACTTCCCCTAAGCAGTTTATGAGAATCGATTGCATTATGCATGATGAACAGCTACTTAGAAGAAAAAGAGACATTATGGTATCCACTGCTGATTTCCTATCATCATGCTGTGAAATCCAGAAATGCTTTTATTCCTTGTGCAGAGTAGTGTTAGTCTGTTTTGCATTATTTAATTTCAACATACATGAAGGTATGGACAGCTATCTTGAAGACAAAAGAGACATTATGGTAGCTATTGTTTATTTTCCTATTGTCTGGTTTTGAAGGCTTGTAATGCCTTCATTACTCTGTTTTGATTGGTTTTATACTACTTTGTTTTGTATGAATTCATTGTGTGTTAAGATATAGAAAACTATTTAAAAGAAAACAAGATTCATTATGGTAGCCACTGTAGATCTCCTATTGTCTGGCTTTGAAATCTGTGTCACTTACATTGTTTTCTTCTGATCTTCTTCGTTCTGTTTTGTTATGTTTTGTTTTACCCTCTTTAAAAAAATTTAAAAATAGAATTATTTTGCCAGTTATTTTCTTTCAGCCTTGATAAATATGCTAATATTTTCTAGCCCCAAAGATTCTTCATGAAAAACATCTCCTTTTACTTAAATTATTTTTAAAAGTAAGAAAAATGTAATTTTTCAGTTGTTACCTCTAAGATATTTATTTTAGCTTTCCAAAGTTAAGTATAAGTAAATCAAACTTAAAATTTTAAAAGTATATAAAGAAAACAGGGAATAGATTGTTACAAAAGGGAAGCAGAAAAAGAGGAGGGAGGGAGAAAGAAGAAAAGGAAGGGACTTGAAAAAGATGTGTTATGTTCACACACCTGCATCCCTAAATGAATGTAATCATTGTTTACTGTAAATATGTACTAAAATAAATAACAAGAAAAACAAACACAGGGTTTGACTATAATATTCTTGTCATGGAGTATGCATGTATGTAAGTGTATGTGTGTTCTATTTGAATTTTACTTAACTCATTAGAAAGTTTTGTCTCTTTCTAAATTTAGTACAATTTACCCATGACCTTTTCAAATAATCTTGTACTATGCTTTATATGCTTTATTCTTTCTTTTTAGGACTCTGATATATATATATATATATATATATATATATATATATATATATATATATATATATGGGTTTTTTTGTCCCTAATGCTTTCTTAAATTTTTTGAATCTTCTTATTGAGTGATTTCTATTGCTATATCTTTGCTTATGTCTTCTTCATTCTCTTTTTTTTGACTCATCTATTAAATCTTTTTTTCTGTTCATTAAAAATCTACCAGATTTTCAGTCCTAAAATTTTCACTTAATTCTTTATTTACTTTAAAATATTTTAGTTGAGATTCTATTTTTTAATTCTTAAACATGATTGCAAATTAATGTTCATTTCAGGACTTATATTACTAGCTTGTTTAAAATCTTTTCCAGATAATGATATCCCCATCAGCTTGATTTTGGAGACTATTATTCCCTTTTTCCACTGAAGTTGAGATTTTCCAGGTTCTTGGTAGCAGATTTTCACTTGAAACATGGGTATTTTACTAATTACTTTTACAAAAACTCTGGATCATGCTTAAGTCTACTGTTTTACCTTTGGTATCATTCTCACATGAGAAGACAGCTTTTATTACTGACAGATTTGGTGGAAGCTAAGGCTCTTCACCTCTTCTTTGTTTAATTCTGAGGACAAGAGGCCTGATTAATTTTGGATGACAGGAGAGTGCTGGATACACACTGAAACTGATAGCAGTTTGGGAAATGCAGGTGTGTTTCTGTACTCTGCAAATGACTTCCACTGACTCTGTGATAAGGAAATGGTCACCCTCATACTGAGCAGTGTTGAAAATCTTTCCTCTTTCCTCATCTCCACTGACACTGGCCTTTTGAGAAAGAGGAGAAATGCTTTCTCACATAAGTAAATTTGCTCCAAAATCTTCACTCGCTGTGAAATGAGGAGGCTAGTCCATATAAATCTCACAGTTCCCTACTGATCCTTTCTTAATGCCATGTCCACATGATGTTTAGAGTGTTTTTGCAAAAACGTGGTGAAGATGGACATCTACTGTTTCTACCCAACCTTTACTGAGATGGGTGATGGGGAGCTACATATTTTTTGCAGCATTTGGTCATAGTGAAATAGTTACTGTATAAAATTTAACCCTTTTCTTGTCCTTTACTTAGAATATATATATATACTCTTCTTAGAGCTATTTTCATCTATACCTGTTAGAGTTTCAAGATTGCCAGTTCTGCCAAATTTATTCTGGGGAAAAAAGAGAGAATATAAACCTAGGAAATTCATTATGTTTTTAGGGTCTCATAGTTCCTGTAAGTTTATGTAAGTTTATGTCTCCCTATATCATGCAGAATATCCTGTGTACATGTACATGTAATTTGCAAAGTTTACAATTGGAGGAGTATGAAAAAATGTATCTGTTCCATTTTCTGGAAGCAAAAGTTTATTAACAAACTGTTAAATGTTGCTTGAGCAATACAAAAATATTTTCTTAGAGGAATATAAAGACATTTATATTTATCTATGTATCTATATCCTGAATTCAATTTATTCATATAATTTGGTCGGTTCCCTCACAGAAAGTTCATAATTGAAATACAACCAGTAATGTGAGTAAAAACCCTTAGTTTTTGACTTATGGATCATACTATGTTTTGTTACATGGAATATAAATTCGTGATCTTTTCTTGTCCGTAGTATTTTTCATGCTCCTTCTGGAAAACCATGGCTGTTAGTTTTGTTTCATTGCTTACATTATCAACACTACTGTTCACCCCAGAATCACTGTTCTTTGCTCAATTATGTCTTCCAAACTTCTTTTGACCTTGACCCCACAGTTGAAAGCATATTAAATCTCTCAGTTGAATACTGGCATTGAACCAGTGTAAGAAACTACTGTTGTTCTATTATTTATCTGTCTTTTTAAGAGAATTAAGAGAAAACTAAGAGCTCTCCCATGTAGCATTTGAGTAGTGTGCTAAATATTCAGAAAAAAAGAGTATGTGTTTTCTAAGTTCTGTGGAGGTAGTTATTTAAAAATAATTGTTTATTATGTACACAGTGTTAACTTTAAAAATCAAAAACAAAGAACACATTTGCCACCTATGCATATATATAGTTTCTAAGATGGTCTGTGTATTTTGAAGTAGAATTTAAGTAAGTGAACTTCACAAGATGCACACTGGGTTGAAATTAATCAAGTGTTAACCAGAATTAATCTTCTCTTAAGTTTTACATGCTAAAAGGCATAAGGAAATTTTAATAATAAAAAATGAACAGTCACTCAAGATATTAATGTGTTAAATGAATTAAACTAGTATGAATTGACTTATACTGGCGACATCAAATCACAAAATTGAAAATGTTAGGAACTGCCTAAAGAAAGAAATGAAACTAATATATCTTCATGTCTAGCCATGACATATTATCTTATGAATTTTTTAATAATAAGAAAAGTATACATGAATATATCTGTGATTAGAAAGTAAGAAAGTTATATTTTCTGTAATAGATATTGAATAAATGTTAGTTGAGTTTCAAGGAGTAATTTGAAAGAGAAATGTAGATAAAAAGTGGTGTATATGAATTTTTAAATTAAGAAACCCATGCATACTGTCTTAAATAAATGTCTTTGGGCAAATGAAGCAATGAACAGGGGGTTCTATAATTACCTTTACAGAGAACATAAAAATAGTCCTTTTGTTTATTTTACATATTTAGGTTTGACTGTGTTTTTCCTTTGAAGCAAAAACAGATCAGTTGAGCCTGATATGTATATGGTTGGAATCACATCTCAATTTGTAGTTCAAGTAGATTATAAGCTATATTTTCCCTGATTCAGTAACAGAATGAATTAAAGTAGTTGAACAGTATGTTTTTTGCATAGTCATAAGAAACTAGGGCATTAATTCTCATTGTGTATTTTATAAGAATCTATTCCATCTATTAAATCTCTAGGAAAATCATTAAAGTTTAAATTTATGTGCTGATTTATCCCATAAAATTGGGGAGATCTACAAACATATTCAGTCATACTGCTAAATCAGCCTACATTATGTATTAATTGTGATTCCATTGGAGGATTTACAATACAACTTAATATACCGTCGAAGTCCCATTTCTCTCACTGCAGGGCAAATTCAGCTATGACTTATAACCTAACAACTAGTGAAACTTTAAAATACTATCATGTGTCATACTGGACGTGAAACACACTGCATCAGATCTGGTTTCTTGTGCAGTAAACTTTTTGACTGAACTAGGTACATTTTCTCTTGGCCTTGATTTTTAAGTAAACAAGATACATGATCTGGAACTAATATATAAACACATACTAATTCTTCATAATAACTTTGTGTTAACCTTTAGAATCTCATTTTATTGTAATATATGATGTTCTCCAGTAGTATTTTAGGTGAAATAGAAGCAGCAAGAATGTTTATTACAGATATATCTAAATATAATGTAGATCTTTTTATAGTTATAAAATTCAAGAATGGCTTTACATTGAATAGCAAAACCTTTCTCAGTTACAGAACTACAATTTATGTAATAACTTAAATAGTAAAAAGTCAAATTATCTTCCCATGTATTTTCAATAACAGACTCTTAACTAAATGCTTTAAAATCATTAACTCGTTTGTTTCCCACAACTAGGCTCCAGGATAACACTAATTATTATCACTTAGGAAATCAATTTTGACTTACATCTGACCAAACAATAACTTACAACTGTTACATATAGCTTATTATTTTTAAATGATTCATGTTATTGTACTCAGATAGAATGAAAACCAGTATTGATCTAATTTTATGTTATGAGCCATCCTTTCACTGCTGTCATAAACCTGCCAGTAAACACCTGGCATACATAACTTAAATGTTTGAGTTTAAATTTAAATGTGACTTACAGTTTCTGTCTATAGTTGACTATCTTCAACATGGAAACTTGAACAAGGGCTCAAAATTTCTCATCACACACAAAACAGTGTCAGTGAAAGAAATTGACATCTAGAACTATTTTGGTTTCTTGTTTTGTATTATTTCAAGATTATAAAATCCTGGATTCAGGCAGATAAAAGTGATGTGCTAATCTGATGGGTACATGCTTTTAACCAATGCTAAATTTAGCAAAAAAACTATGAGAGTCTCTCACAAAAAAAATAAAACTAGCATGGTCCTGGCATAAAAATAGACATACAGATCAACTGAACAGATTATAAGGTCTAGAAACAAGTCCAGGCAGATTCAGCCATTTTATCTTTAACAAAGAGGCCAAAAACATATGCTGGAAAAAAGATAATCTGTATGACAAATGATTCCCCCAAAAAAGTTTATCCACATGTAGAATGACTCTAGACACATATCTCTGACTCTGTACTAAAGTTCAATCAAAATAGATCAAAGTACTAGGTAATAAAGCAAAAACAATGATCCTACTGGAAAATAAATTAGGTAAAACAGAAGAATAGGCATAGACAAGGACTTTCTGCACAGAACCTTAATTGCACATGAAGTAACCTCAAAAATCAACAAACAGTATCATATCAACTTTAAGAAGCATCTGCACAAGAAAGGAAACAACAAAGAGGTGAAGAAACAATCTACAATAAGGGAACAAAATTTTTCTATCTATCTCTTGGACAGAGGAAAAATGTATAGACAATATAAAACACAAAAAATTACATCCCAAAAATAAAAGACTCAATCCAAAAATGGACAACTGAAATGAATGCACTCTTACTGTAAGAAGTACAAATGGCCAGTAAGTAAACAAAAAAAAGTTCTACATTCCTGACCATTAGAGAAATGCAAATTAATACAACACTGAGAGTCTATCTTACTCGAGGAACAATAGCTATTATCATATACTCAAAAACAGACAAATGCTGGAGAAACCTTTCTACATTGTGAGAATGTAAACTGATATGACCACTATGGAAATAAGTATGGAGATTCCTCAAAAGATTAAAACTACAAATTCTATTTGACCCAGATGTGCCTCCTCTGGGTATCCTTCCAAAAGAGTTAAAGACATAAAATTACAGTTAAACATGCATTTTGCATGCAACTCCAGTATATTCTCTTCAAAGTTGTTTTTCAACAGATAGTATATGAGAGTCTGGAGAGTCCTTATAGAAAATATGTATGGTCCACATTTTGTGAATGGCAAGGAATTTAACTGAATCAATACAAATGCTCAGGTTATCCATTTAATCAAAAATTTTAGCAGTTTCTTTTCTAAGGAGAAAGGTAATTCCTAACAAATATTTTCATGTTTTGAGTGAAGTCATAAAAAGACTTTCCAAATATCAGCTCATTACATTTAGGGAAACTTCTTACTTCTAAGCACCCAAGATTTACCTCTACTAACCCTATTAGAGCTATTAAAATTTAATAAAAGTTGAAGACAAGTTATAGACAAGGGAAATATTTGCAAAATGCATATCTGATAAAGTATTGTTCTTTAAAATGTACAAAGAGCTCTTCAAATGCAATGAAAAGTAAACAACCTAATTATAAAATGAGAAAAATATGCAAATTGTCACCTTTTTGATGAAGATATACACATTGCAAATAATCACATGTCATTCAACATCATATGTCATTAATAAATTGAAAATTAAAGCAAGAACACAACATATCTACTAGAGTGGCCCACATCCAAAACACTAGTAACAAATGCTAGTGAGAATGTCTATCAATAAGAACTTTCATTCATTGCTCGTAGAAATGAAAAATTGCACAGACACTTTGGAGGTGAGTTTAGTGATTTCTCATATTCTTACTGCATTCTTATATTCCTACGGTAGGAATGATTCCAGTAATGTGTATTTTATTTACCCAAAGAAAATGAAATTTACATACACACAAAAACTTGCACATAGAGTTTTAAAATAGATTCATTTATGTTTGCCAGTGCTTGGGAGAAACTAAGATGCTCTTTGGCAAAGAATGATAAACTGTGGTTCATCTGGACAAGGGAATCTTAGTCCTAAGAGGAAATGAAGCAGCAACATGAAAGCACATTGGAAAGTTTTTATGCATAATACTAGGTGAAAAGAGCTCCATATATCTACATACTATATGATTCCAACTACAAGAAATTATGGAAAATATAGCACTGGGGGAGTAATAAAATATTCAGTGGTTCCCAAGTGTAAGGGCTTTACCTTGGATGAACAAGCCAAGCACAGGAGATTTCTGTGTAATGGGGATTTTCTGTAATGGTGATTACATATCCTTATACATTCGTCAAAACCTACAAATCATACGACACCAAGAATAAATCCTAATGTAAACTGTGGATGTTGGATCATAAAAATGTATCTGACATGTTTACCAATTGTAACAACAACAACAAAAACTGCTTTGGTGAAGGATGTTGTTAATGGGGAAGGCTATGCAAGTGTACAGGCAGGGGTTATATGGAAACTCCCCTTTTCAATTTTCCTGTGAATCTAGAATTTCTCCAAAAAAATAAAATTTATATTTTAAAACTAAGAAAAAGGTCCCGGGGCTACCATTAGAGAAGCTACTGAACCCACACTGATGTGACTGGCTTGAGCGGCCCCAAGCATGGAGCTGAACAGCCCTGCTCACGACTCGACTGGAACCAGCCCTGCACACGACCCAACCAGAGGCACTGTTGCAGCCACGCTGAGGTCAGAGGTTGGGGAGCCCAGCAGTTCTCTGGGACCGGCATCAACACACGGTGAGTGATGGGAATAAGACCCTCCCTTGGGAAAGGAGCAACCAACTGGATGACCTATTGGAGTTGGGCAGGATAGACCTAACTGCAAGGAAGTGGCTTCAGTTGGTTGCTCCCCTCACAGAGCGGATTGGTGGGATCTGCTTGGACTGGGATGCGTCCCTGGCCGGGACCCAGTGGGTGGTCACAAATCAGTCAATTCCCTGAGCGCAGTGCACACTGATGCAGTGAAGGCCCATGAAAGTTGACTGGCCCAGAGGGGAGGAGCCAGTGCTTGCACTTCACTCTCTGATAGTGGACTACAGAGGGCAGAAGCCCCTAGCCTGCATGCTCCAGAAGAACCCTAACCAACAAGAAAAGGGGCTGGGAATTACACTATACACTTGTATGGAAGGAACCAAAAACATGATGACAGAGAGAAATAAGAAAAAGCCCCCAGCCCCCAACCCTGAGAATATTGATCCAGGAGAGGTAAATACAAAAGAGATTGAGGGCAGCAAACATGCAACAAACATGCAACATCAAACATAGTGTCAGCGGATATAAAGAGATATCTTTGGGACCTCGTAAACGATATCAAAATTGAAATATTAATTCAAGTTAAACAAGAGATAAGTAGATTAATAAATGAAAGGCTGGGCACCTCTCAAGAAGACACAGACAGAAGAATGGAGGAACACAAAAGGAGAGAAACATTCAGTGAAGAATATAAAGCAAACCTAAAATTCATGAAGCAGATTCAAAGAGATTACCAGGAATCTAAAGACTCCATAGAAAGTTGGCAAAACTACTTGAAAGAAACTAAAGGTAGACTATCAAAAATTGAATATAGGCTTGCAATGTGTGATCATGAAAGGAAAAATCTCTTAAAAATAACAAGGGAGCAGACAGTAAAGATACAAAGACTGGAAGACGACAAGAGGATCTATAACTTAAGAATAAAGCATGTGAATGAAGAAGCAGGAGTCAAACCAGAAGAATTGCAAAGGCTATTCACAGAAATTATTAAGGAAAACTTCCCAAACATAGAAAAAGGAAATGATATGCAGATGTAAGAAGCATACAGAACTCCAGCTACCTACAACCAAAACAGAACTACACCCAGACACATAATAGTCAAGATTCCAGAAATCAACATAAGAACAGAATATTAGAAGACATCAGAAAAAAGAAACAGATCACCTATAAAGGTAAACCCATCAAAATCATGGCAGATTTCTCGACACAGACCATCAAGTCAAGAAGAGCTTGGAGTGAAATAATTCAGGCCCTGAAAGAGAACAACCTCCAGCCCAAATTGATGTAGCCTGCAAAAACTCTCTCTAGAAATTAATGGAGAAGCAAGATGTTTCCATGGCAAACAGAAACTTGGAGAATTTGTGACCACCAATCCAACCCTACAAAAAATACTGAAGGACATTTTAGAGAGAGAGAACAAGGATAAGAGCATTTCAGGAACAGTGGCAGAGAAGCCTCAGTGAATGGGGCAGACAGTGGAGTGGAAGAGAAAAATAGACAACCAATGACAGAAAAATAGAATAGCAGAAATGATGCAGAGAAGATTGGCTGTAATCTCTAGTATAGAGGGCCTCGAAATACTAACAAAGAGAAACACAGGCAGAGTAGATCAGGAGATAGGGTTCAGATACTTTATGTAGGGAGGCAGTGGGACCAAAATAAGCAGTGCACCCTATGAGAGTAAAAGGGGAGGAAATGTCTTGAAAAGGAAGGCAGAGGATATTGTTAATTGGGTAACAAGATTTAAAATCTACATTATTCTCATCACACTGCTTGGATGGATTACATGCTGTTCCAGTTTGTCTACTTACACTAGACTTGAGGACATGGTCAGCTATCCTAAAAATAAGAGGACATATTACAGTAATCATCCTTAATTTCCTATCAACTTAATCTGAAGCCCTGTATAACTTATACTGTCTTATTATGACTGATCTTATTTGAATCTGGTTTGTTAGATTGCTGTTTTGTATTGACTGATTTTATTCAAATCTGTTATGATTGATAGTATCAAGTCTAAGCATATAGGCAACTACACAGAAGATGACAAGATTTACTAAGATACCCACTCTGGTTTGATTATTGCCTGCTTTTGAAGTCTTATAATGTCTCCAACATTTTGTTTTTATTAATATTGTTATATACTGCTGATATATCATAATAACCATTATGGATCACCTGGTATTGGGGTTTTATATGACTTTTTGTTTCATGTTTTTCTAGGAATTTGTTTTGTTTGGTCTTGCTTTGTTTTGTTTTCCCCTGTAATACAGAAAGGATAGATATACATGTACAGACTCATGAACGTGTAGAACTTATAAACAGTTTATGAGAACCAACTATATAACGCATGTTGAAATGAACAACTACTTTGAAAAAAAAGAGACACTACAGTACCCAGTGCTGAATCCATAATGTCATGATATGAAATCCAGCAACACTATCATTCTTTGTTCAAAGTGATTTTAGCTTGTTTTGTTTTGTTTTACTTTAAGTTCAACACACATGAAGGTATGGACAGCTGTTTTGAGGAGAATGAGAGACACTATGACAGCCATTCTTGGCTTCCCTATTGTCTGGTCTTGAAGACCTGAAATGCCTTCCTCGTCCTGTTCAGATCAGTTCCATACTATGTTTTTTCATGTGAGTTCCCTGTATGTGACAATATGGGCAACTATTTGAAAGAAAACAAGAGTCAATATGATAGAGAGTGACTATCGCCGATTGTCTAGCTTTGAAATTTATGTCTCTTACATTGCTTTCTTGTGACCCACTTTGTTCTATTTTGTTGTGTTTAATTTTATCCTTTTGATATAATTGCATGCATGTTTGAGTGTGTAAGATAAATGAGCATAATTGCAGTTTTTGTCAGATCATTGAGCAGAACTGTTAACAGTCTCACTGTTTGAATGTCTACTTTGCATGTTTTAATTTTGTAATTTGAATAACTATTTCCAAGACGTCAGTATGTAATTTGTCAAGTAATGATTTCTTAGTGTTTATTTAAAATTTTTTTCCTTTTTTCCTATTCTGTATTGTTGCTACCCTTTATTCTGTTTTGTTTTGTTTGGGCTTTTTTTTATGTCTTTAAATAAAATTTTAAAAATAAATAAATAAAACTAAGAAAAATCTTGTCTGATACTTCATCTCTCCTGTGAACATTTTTTCTGAGAATATGAGAAATTGTTTTTATTTTGAGAAAATGATCTTTTAAAAGATGTTTTCTAGGCTGAGATTTAGCTCAGCGGTGTAACCACCTGCCTGGCAGGTGCAAGTTTGTGAGTTTGATACCAGGTACAAAAAAAAAAAAAGGGAAAAGATGTTTTCTAAAGGAACAACAACCAAAAATTCTATGTAATCTAGAATTTTTATCCTGAAAAAAGTATAGTTGAAAACTAGCTGTGCATAATTGCAAGTCAACATGACATCCTAGTTTCTGAATAATTGTTTATGCTTGATCCAAAAAGTTGATAACTTGAAATGGATGGAAATTTTTTAATAATTAGAAAAATGAAAATAATGACTATTTGGTGTCATGATCTTTATACTAAGTGCTTAAAATACATTTATTTAATATCTATTCACATTTTGATGCACATATTATCATGTGCACTTTTGAGTTGAGGCAATTGATTTTAAAAGACAAATTAGTATACCACAGTTAAGAGTACAACTAGAATTTTTACTTGGAATTTTATTTTATGATCTTTCAAGGATTTGTTGTTGCTGTTCATGCTATATTTTAATACTCATCTATTTCTGCCTTTAAGTAACTCTTTAGTCTACATATAAAAGTACATTTTTTTCTTTAAGTTAAATATTTTTCATTGTTTGGACTATTATAACAAAATACCATAAACTAGGTGGCTTACAAATAACACAAATTTATTTGTCATTGCTTTGGGTGATTAGAAAGTGCAAGACCAAGGTACCAGCAGATTTATTTTAATTGGTTTTTAGAAAAACAATGTTTATTCAGAATATTGTGATGACATTAGCTAGAAATTTCCAATATCACAAAGTAAGATAAATTTTTCATTTATTAAGTATGTGTAAATGGAAATGTGGTTTACTATCTGTGATAGTTCACTGATTGTGTCAACATCAGTCAGCTGTTTGGATTAATATGATTTTGCATGTGGCCGAGGGCAGGCTATTGAAAAAGAAGACCCACCCTGGGTGTTAAAAATGGCATCAGCCTAATAGGCCTGAAGCTTGAAGGAATAAATGTGAAGACAGCGTCCAACACAGACCTGTATCCCTTGGTGCATTTGTTCATCTCAGACCCTTCAGCTTCCCTAGAAGGACTCACAGGGGACTCCACAGTGAGCTCAAGGCCTTCAAACTTTGACTGGATCAATTGGGTGGTAAACAGCCTTTTGCACTCTTTCCCGACTAACTCCGGGGGTGGCCATTGTAAGCCCACCTTGTAAACACTTCTATATTTATAAATCTCAAATAAATCTGCTTCTTTAGTGAGCACTGACTCATACAATGTCTTAAAGCATGGTATGACTCTTTGCGCACTTTATAGTGATCATATTCTGAAAAGGGGGAATTTGGACTAGGTTAGTCCAAATTGTAGTGCATGTCCAAGTATGTATCTAGTTTAATGTCTCACAGATTAGAGATGAGGCTTGGTGGAAAAGGACGTATAATGCAGCCAATGTAATTTTTGATGTCAATTTCCATTCCTTACTGAAAAAAAACTAATGAAACTAAAGAGCTAATGAAACTAGAAAAAAAAAACTGTTAAATGAACTCAGTAGACTTTGATTAAAACAACTATTGAGTTGTGTTTTTTTAATTTTGTTTAAAAACAAAACAAAACAAACAAAATAGAAAAAGAGGTAGCAACAATACAACATTCAAAGGGGGGGGAGAAAAGAACAAAAAATACTGAGAAGTCATTACTTGATAACTTACATACTGTAATCTTGGAAATAGCTGTTCAAGTTACAAAGTTAAAACATACAAAGTACACATTCAAGTAATGAGACTGTCAACAGTTCTGCTCTATGATATAACACAAATATAGTAATATGGTCATTCATCTTACACACTTAAACATACATGCAATTATATCCTTTAGAGCACTTTCTTTTCCTCTCTTATTTACAGTAGCAATTACACATTTTGGGTTTTATTACTCCTACAGTTTGGAGACAACTTGAAACTATCCTCATTAGTGAAATAAATAAGAACCATATTTATAAATATCGCATTGTGTCTCTAGTGTAAAAAATAATATTGAGTTGTTTCGATCAGTATTTTTGACCAATCTAATGACTTCATCATTATAGTGCCAACTTCAATTGGCTGTAGGAAAATCCACACATAAATTATTGTCCTTTATCTCCAATCCTACAAGGAGTAAAGGGTGTACCAGTTTCTGGGGTTTCTCGATGCCTTGCTCAACTCCTAAATATTCTGTATATAACACCATCACCTTGGAGGATAGAATTTCAATATATGAATTCCATGGAAACCAAAACATTTGGACCAAAACAACGTCAATGTATTCATTATTAAGAGTCATTAATTGGTCTTTGATTTATAGAAATCTTTTCCCAGAATCTATCTAACCTACTTAGATTCACACCCTTCTGTACTTTCATGCTGAAGTTGTTTTATTCCAAGAATAAATAGTAAAACTTATTGTGATTTGATAAATAGGTAGTCAGAAATCTTTACCAACTGCCAAACTTGGACAGTGTCTTATGCTAGCACATTATTAAACTTATTAAAGTGGGATTTAGCTTCTACATAAACACATCTATGCCTTGAAAAGAAAACTATGACTATTGCAATAATTAAGAGTAAATACAATGAGGCATGAAAAGGCCTTTCCTTCCCACCTCTTCATCATTAGCTTGCTACTGAAAGTAGCAGTAATCTTGAGATTCTAACCTGTCTTTCTACCAATTTCTTCTTTATCCATCTGTTCACCTAAAATATCCAAATTAGGAAAAACATCCACTCAATAGAATTAGTCATAAGTTCATTCATTATCTTGACACTTAACAAGTGACTATATGTTTGATACTTGTATACTTTACTATGATGACATCTGTGCATAGAAGTCACTAATACTATTCTATGAAGTATCCAGTTTCCTTACAGAAAGATTTTAATATGTCTGTACAGATTCTGAGTGCATTTCAGGAGTAAATCTAAAATTCAGACTTTCTTATTCTTTCTATGACAGTTATTTCTCAATTTTTGCTCTTTCTCTTGGATCTGTTTGCCATCTGTACATGCTTGGAATGAGAAATATCTGACAGAATTGATATAATACTTAATGAATATCTGTTGTCAGAAGACCCTGCCCACATAATATATGCCATCACATATGTATTTTGTTTTTTTTTTCTTATTGTTATTGGCCTAGACAAGCACTTAGAGTTGTTAAGTATCTTAAATCCATGATTTATACAAATCAGAAAAGTGAGGACTCATATAAAATTTCTGATGTCAAAAATTATGTCCAATGCTTTGTCAATAATGCATGCTGTTGCTTTTGTACAGAGATTTTATAGCATACCCAATATTTCTTCCATCATTGCCATGCCCTGTGGTATTGTATAAAGCTCTGATAGTATATCTTCTAACTTAGACAAAACTGTAAAAGCTAGACTTACCACACTAAGCATAAACACATATAGAATATCATAGGCAATGTTAGCTGTTACAAGCCATGCAGAACAACACCAGGAAAGGTTACTGAAAATGAATGAAAATTAAGATGGTGCATTTTAACACTTCATATAATCATTTTTCTCATGAATATTGAAGAAGTCAATCTGGACAGGAAATTATTAAATTCAAAAGGTAAAAGCAATGTAAATTGCTAGAATTTGAAAATGATAGTGATATGATAAATTGAAAATAATATCATAACTAACTTTTGAAATAATAAATATGTACTTTGAGAATTTTATTAAGTGTTTCTCATGTAATCTTCAAAGAAATCCAAGACTTAGAAAGTTTGGAAAGTCATAAATTTTGATCAAGTTTAGTAGGATAGTTAATGATGAAGACTAAATTTAGATCCACTTCAGACTATGAATGCTTTTGTAATGCAGTGATGATATTGTTACTGTTAAATAATAATTATGTAAAACTGATTGATAACTTAATGAAGTTGTATTACTTTAGTTGTGCTGCAAAAGTTTCTAGTATATGGAATGTCCGTGTCTATGTCTGTATACATGCCATTTGCATGAGAAAAATATCAAGTGCAGACTTTGAGAGCACAAAAAGATATCTGAAGGATCAAATAAATGTTTGCATGAGATTTACAGGCTACATATTGCTAAATTCTGAGAAACCTGTGTAATAAGGAGTCTGGAAACAAGTAGCTTGTAAAGTTTTTGATATCAGTGTTGTGGGGACTAGAATCCCCTAAGGGAGGAAGCTATTGTGTGCTAGGGAGTAAGAATCAGTCAGATGACCTCTTTGTGGACCATGTTCCAACAGTATGCCTTGAAGAACAGAGAGCCACACTGCTGAGCTCAGAACATAGTAATAAAAAGAAATTAATGGTATGAGAAAATGGACAAAAAAGAATACAAACAGTGGTGGAGGCCACCCCAACTAAGCACAAAGCATCATCGCCAGACAGAGAATATTGAGTGTCCAGCCCAACCCTTCGCTTTACTGCCACTTGTTCCTGTTCAATCCATCTCCCCTTCCTCGTCACTTTCTGCAGGAAACATCAAACTTCAAGCTGGTCTGCTTTAACGGCTTTCAGTAGTTTGTAGCACAGTTGTCTCCTTCTCTCATTTTCAGAAATGATAAGCTCAATCTTATCCAAAATCCCCAAGATAAAAATGGATAAAAGTTATGAGCATTGAAGTGAAGTACTAAGACTTCTATCAGTTTAACTTCTATGCCTTTCTTTTTCCATTTATCCCTGGATTATCAGGAGCCCAAAGAGATCTTCCTAGGGACATTAGGATTCCAGGATATCTTATTTGACCACCAGTAATGTATCAAGAAAATGTTTGTATTTTTAGAAGGACATGGGTAAATCACAATTTAAAGGAAGAGAGTTTTACTTTGGTTCATGGTTTCAGAGAATCCCATGCATTGTTGGCTAGCTCCAAAAAAGAAATGAAGGGCACAGTAAAACAAAGATACTCAGTTCAAGCTGGCCAGAAAACAGAAAAACAGATCCAGAAAGAAGTGGAGAAGGAACCAGGTATAGCATTGGAGCCCATGCCTTCAGAAACATCTTTTGCTAATCCCCCAGGTGACTCCCAGGCCAGTCAAGTAGATAGAATTGAGCTTAACCATTATAAAATTGAACACTCTAGCCTCCAGACAGACATATGAGAAAGACACATTTAACATTTATAAATTTCCAGTCTATAGTCATGTTCTAATAACAAAAAGATAACTTACAAATGAATTTAAAACAATCTGGCCACTCTCCCAGATCATGCTCCAGAGTTTATTTTCTTAGATGGAATTTTTCTGTAACTGCACTTAAAGTGAACAACTGAATTCCAGGAGCTTAAAGATGAATTATTTCTAATGATGATGACAGGCCAATTGGTCACATCAACTAATTTTTTCTATCCAACTACATATGCACTCTTCTAGGCATTGTGAGTAAACGAAGAAATTCTAGGTTAATTCTTGCTTCTAAATAAGTCATTCTATTGAGAGAGATTAGATGTTGCCTATACTACTCTACATCATATATTCGCTGTATACTTCCAACTGGAAGTAACAAACAGAGAAGAATCTCTTCTATGATTAAACTCTTCTAAGGAGACTTCCAGGAATAATGGCATCTGAGAATCCACAGTGGATCCTCTGTAAATACCTGGTGCTGAAGTGTGTATTAAAGTTGATCTTGAAGTGCATGGAGAGGCCAGCTATGTTTAAACAATCAAAAATGAATCAATCAGTAAAAGTTTTAGAAAGCATTGTGATCAGATATTATAGTGCAGAAAAGTAGGTTGTGAGAAAGAACTAATTAGAATTTTAAACATAAACTGTTTGCTTATTTTTTAAAACACTTTTCAATAAAATGCATGTGCTGTTTAATCTTGATTGAGCTTGAGCAGATTAAGAGACTCCTGGGGAAGTGGCACATTAACCACATCAGTGAGCCAATTTGAACATGTTGCTTGGTGGGGGGGCATAGGTGGAGAAAGTAGATCATGGGGGCACAATCTTGGGAAATGTATCCAGTCTTTGGTCCTTGTCTCTCCATGTCTTCCATTGTCATCTGCTTCACACATGCAGTAAGGTAAAAAGAGCTTTCTTGGTCACATCCTTCTATCATGAACATCCACGCACAGACAAAACCTTGGAGCCAGCTCAGCTGGACAAAGCCTCTGAAACCATGAACCTACCTTCCTTTCAAGTTATGGATGTAAGGCATTTTGTCTCACAATGACCAATATAATATATTTCTTTCTTCTTCATTCAGTACAAAACCATTCAGCATCGTGGAATCTTCTGTTGCACACATATTTAAAGAAAGATATGTGCGTTGTACTATTCCAGTAGTGAGTTCTTGTGACACAGCTAATCTGGACACTGCCTTTTAAAGTTTTGTTATTCAGCACATTGAATGCTGACCTCACTATCTCACCAGTACTTTTGTGACTTGGTCCTCTAATAAGACCCCACAATTCCATTACAGGGGAAAAGGTCATTAATCATGAATTGATCTTGAAAAAGTTAGAAAGATTTTGAATGTACCGTTATTTGAAATGGACTGTTCTTTGATACCAGCTAAATTGTGATTAAGTTTGACTGATTTAATCATATGATTTAAGCAATTTTTGCCCCCACTGACTTTCAATCAACTGATATCCACTCTTATTCGCTATACTAATATATCATTTATATTAAACAGCAAAAGAATTTTTCCCACACTTGGTTCCATGTACTTTCCTATTTCCACTCTCAATTCCAATGAAAATTTCTGTAATTTAAGAAATATAACTGTGGAAAATAATGCATTCAATAAAATTGCAGCAAGTTCTACAGCACTGTATGTGAAAACTGATACTTGGGAAAAGAATTGCTATTCCAAAATCATTCATTTTTCTCACATTTTTCAAATAATTCTGTTGCCGTGTACCTTGTATCTTTCAAATATGCAAATATGTGCACTTCCCTTCTCTCCTTACGCCCACACCACATCCTCCACACTTAACAAGTTTCCAAGGTTTCCATTTGGAAACTTATTGCTATTTACTAAAGAAGCACAGGCAAAATCCACTCATATAAAAGACAAAAGGATTGACACATTACTCCTGAAAGAAACTTTTTTAAATCCTAAGATTCCAACATAAGTTGAACCAGTAAGGGAGCACTGCAGAAAACGCCATTTTCTGAGTTTCTTTGCATAAAGGAACTGAAAATATTGATGCTAGAAATATTTTAAGATAAAATTTTGTTTTCCTTGGAGAGCAGCTTGTGCTATTACTATCATTAAAATTTTTAAGCAAAAATTGCGAGGCAGAGGGTCAGGTTAGCACTACATATTTTAAGAAATGAAAGGACAAAACAAATGCAAGTTTTGTAGAATATTAGGACACAAAAGAGATGCTGTACATTAACATGAATTACCTACTGCACCAGACGATTTCTGTTTTCATCCTTCTTTCACTGTTATCTTACTCATTTATGTAACATGTAGATTTTAGAGCAGGAAAAGCAAGAAAATGTGCAGTAAATCTTTTTGAGGAGGAGAAGATTAGAGTATAATGAGGAGGACATATGATTTTGTAAATCTAGTGTTTGACATTGAGGTCATAGCTTAATGTGCAATAATAGTGCCAATGAACTTAACTTTTGTCTGCTTTTGCATCCTTTACCTTAATTTCTACCCTGAGCCCCATTCTACCAAAGGGTAAAAATTCAAGGTAAGCCAATTTTGTATGTATATTATTCAATATGGTAAAATATTATAATAGAGTATGTCATGTTAGAATAGAAAATAAAGTGATATTGAACACATGCTGACATTGCAAATTATATATTTTTGCTATTGTTTAGAGTAACAATATATTTAATATGTTCTTTCTAACCTCCCCTCCAACCCTAGTTTGTCATAGCAATTGTTTATGGATTGTACTGTAGATGAAAATGCCTGTATCTAGGATCACATATCATTTTCACTTTTATTTTTGTTTTGTCTTGAATACATGCACAAAGTTTTGGAATTAAAGATAGATCTATCACTATTCATTTAAAGGTAAATATTGGGGCTGGGGATTTAGCTCAGCAGCATGAGCACCTGCCTTGCAAGTGCACAGTCATGAATTCAATCCCCGGTACCAAAATAAATAAATAAATTAAATAAATAAATAAAGGGAACTATTAATGGTGTAATTCCCAGAATCACAATTCTCACCCATACAGAAGTGCCATAAAGAAGTTTTCTTGTCATATTCACATAGAAATACTAAACAAAATAAACCTGCATAGTTTTACGGAAGAGAGAGGCAACTCTTCCACGTTCTCTACTCTAAAACAAAAGAAATTGGAGGAAGAGGAAAATAAAGTTTGTCTTCTCAGAAAAAGATGAGATGAAAAAGATCCTGCAATCTCACTCTAACATTTTTATGTAACCATAAATAAATCTAGATGTAATGGTCATTTTCTCTTGAGTTGAGTAAAATACCTGATAACCAGGTATTTAGAAGAGAGATTTCTTTAGGCTATGTCTTTAGAGATTTGGTCTTTGGCTGTTTGGCTCCAATTAGAAACAGCATGGCACAAGGGCACAGAGAGGAAAAGCTGTTAAACTCATGATATGAAGGAGGAAAGAGAGAGAGAGGAATAGGAAAGAAGGAGAGGCAGAGAGGGAAAAAGGGGAACACAGAGACAGACAGACAGATAAACACGGACAGACCAGGAATAAGAAGAGTATAACCTTCCAGGTCATGTTTCTATAACTGAATCTTCTAGCCAAACCCCACTTCCTAATGGCAATTCAGCTTAATCCACTGATGAGTGTAGTGTCTCCCTTTCCCATCACCTCTTAAACTCTTAAGACTTTTAGAAGAAGTTTTAAATCTAAACCATAGCACTACAGACTGGACAATCTCAATGACTTCAGTTCTCTGAGAATTACAGATATTTCTAAACTCCTAGGACTCTTCACACAGCTCCAGAGATGTTACTTTTTTTAGTTGTATCTATAGGGTTGTAAGTTATTTTCATGGGTCCAAATTTCCAGAGTTGTCCACAACTTCCATAAATTTTGATTATAATGCACTAATATTTATTTTTTTGTATCCTTAAAGTAAGTCTTTATATTTTTCTGCTCAAAGAATATCTCTGATCTTAATTCCAGTTGAACTAATAGCCGGTTGAAAACAAGTACAAGAAAACTCTGGAAAACCAAAAATGAATTCCTTTTATACAACAAAGAGTGAATAACTTTCTTCTCTTCTCCTCATTTTCTTTTCATCTCTTCTTTTTTCTTCCTTTCTTCCTTTCTCTAAAGTTGTCTGGGAAAAACCTTTGCAAACACACATTTGTATATTTTTAAAAAATATTTTATTACATGAAATTTATTTTCTCATTAAACAAAGTCAGATACAAAAGGCAAAAGGTCTTCAGTTGAAATATAGAAAGCATGCAAAAAAATTTTCTGATTCCTTTCTAGAATAAAAACTGAGGAGGAGCCTTTATATTTTGTTTTTTATCTGCTTATTTTTATTGTCTATATATAAGATATGCAACACATTTTATTTAAGAGAAGGAGAAAGAAAAAAAAAACAAACAAAATAGAAAGAGGGTAGCAACAATACAGAATTCCAAAGGGGAAAGCAAGAAAGAAAGAAAAAAAAAAGAACAACAACCACAACAAAAACAAAAGCAAAAACAAAAACACTAAGAAATAGCCACTTGATAAGTTACATACTGTCATCATTGGAAATAGTTGTTCAAGTTGCAAAGTTAAAACATACAAAGTACACATTCAAACAATGAGCCTGTTAATGGTTCTGCTCAACATTCTAACAAAAACAGTAATATGGACATCTATCTTGCACACTTAAACACACATGCAGTTATATCCTTTAGAGCACTTTCTTTTCCTCTCTTTTTTACAGTAGCAATTACACATTTTGGGTTTCATTACTCCTACAATTCTTATTACTTTTTACACTAGAGAAACAATGTGATATTTATAAACATGACTCTTAATTTATTTCACTAATGAGGATAGTCTCAAGTTGTCCCCATTTATTTGTAAAGGCCTCAAGATCATCCTTTTTAATAGCTGAGCAATATTCCATTGTATAAAAATACCACATTTTTTTCATCCACTCTGCAGTTGATGGCTATCTTGGTTGTTTCCAAGATTTAGCTATTACAAATTTTGCTGCTACGAAAATGGGTGCACATATATCACTGTGAAATGAACTTTTCATTTTCTCTGGGAAAATACCCAGGAGGGAAATAGCTTGGTTGAATGGAACTTCCACTCCCAGTCTTCTGAAAATTCTCCATACTGATTTCCATAGTGGTTGCACCAGTCTACACTCCCACCAACAGTGGAGCAGTGTTCCTTTGTCCCCACAGCCTCGCCAACATTTGTTATCAGTTGATTTCTTGATGGCAGCTATTCTTTCTGGTGTGAGATGGTATCTCAATGTTGTTTTAATTTGCATTTCTCGAATGACCAGTGATGGTGAACATTTCTTCATGTATTTGTTTTCCATTTGTATATCTCCATCTGAGAACTGTGTGTTCATCTCAGCTGCCCATTTCTCGAGAGGGTCTTTGAATTTGGGGGGGGGGTTGATGTTTTTCAGTTCTTTATATGTTCTTGATATAAGTCCTTTGGCTGAGGGGTTGCTGGTTAAAATTCTTTCCCATTCTGTGGGTTTTCTTTTCACTCTGATGGTGATTTCTTTTGAAGTGCAGAAACTTTTCAATAATATGAGATCCCAGTTGTTGATTCTCTGAAGTGTTTCCCGGGCAGTTTGTGTTTTGTTCATGAATTCTCTGCCTACTCCTATGTCTCCAAGATTTCTACCTACCTTATCTTCTAATAGATTTAGTGTTTCTGTTTTAATGTTTAGGTCTTTGATCCATTTAGACTTTAGTTTTGTGCATGGTGATAGGCATGGGTCCAGTTTCAGTCTTCTGCATGTGGAGAGCCAATTTTTCCAACACCATTTATTAAAGAGGCTATCCTTCCTCCAGTGAACATGTTTATCCCCTTTGTCAAATATCAGGTGGCTGAGTGTCTTTGTACCTGTATTTGTATCTTCTAATCTGTTCCATTGATCCTCAGGTCTATTTCTTTGCCAATACCATGTTGATTTTATTACAGTGGCTTTGTAGTACAGTTTCAAGTCAGGAATTGAGATGCCTCCTGCCTTGCCTTTATTGCCCAGAATTGCCTTTGCTATTCTAGGTTTCTTCTGGTTCCAAATGAATTTTAGGAGTGTTTTCTCTAGATCTGTGAGGTATGTCAATGGTATTTTGATTGGCATTGCGTTAAATCTGTATAACAGTTTTGGGAGTATGACCATTTTCACAATGTTGGTTCTTCCTATCCAAGAGCATGGAACATTTTTCCATTTTCTAATATCCTCTTCAATCTCCTTTTTTAGCATAGTACAATTTTCAGTATATAGGTCTTTTATATTTTTAGTTAGGTTGATTCCTAAGTACTTCATTTTTTAAGATGTTATTGTGAAGGGCGGTATTTCCATAATTTCTCTCTCGGTGAATTTCTTGTTTGTGTACAGGAATGCTATTGATTTTTTGAGCATTGACTTTGTAGCCAGCTACACTGCTGAATTTTTTTATTACCTCTAGTAGTCTTTTAAGGGAATTTTTTGGGTCTTCTATATAGAGTATCATGTCATCTGCAAATAGTGATAATTTAACTTCTTCCTTTCCTATCTTTATTCCTTTTATTTCTTTCTCTTGTCTGATTGCCCTGGCTAGTGTTTCCAGAACTATATTGAATAGGAGTGGTGATAGTGGACATCCTTGTGTTGTTCCTGATTTTAAAGTGAAAGCTTTCAGTTTTTGTCCATTTAGTATAATATTGGCTGTTGGTTTGTCATAGATGGCCTTTATAAGGTTGAGGTAGACACTGTGTATTCCGAGTTTCTGAAGGGTTTTTATCATGAACAAGTGTTAGATCTTATCAAAAGCTTTTTCTGCATCTATTGCTATGACCATGTGGTTTTTGTTTTTGGCTCTGTTGATGGGGTGTATTACATTTATTGATTTGCGTATGTTAAACCATCCCTGCATTCCTGGAATGAACCCCACTTGGTCATGATGTATAATCCTCTTGATGATTTGATGCATTCTATTTGCTAGTATTTTATTGAGAATCTTTGCATCTATGTTCATTAGTGAGATTGGCCTGTAGTTCTCCTTTTTGGTGGGTCTTTGTCTGGTTTTGGTATCAGAGTAATACTTGCCTCCAGGAATGATTTAGGGAGGATTGCTTTCTTTTCAATTTCATTGAAGAGTTTAAGGAGTATTGGCATCAAGTGTTCTCTAAATTTCTTATAGAATTCAGCTGTGAATCCATCAGGACCTGGGCTTTTCTTTGTTGGAAAGTTTTTTTTATTACATTTCAATTTCAATACCTGATATTGGGTTATTCAAAATAGTTATATCTTCTTGGTTGAGCTTTGGTAGTTCATATGTTTCTAGAAATCTGTCCATTTCCTCTGTGTTTTCTTATCTATGTGAGTAGTGATTTTTAAAGTAGCTGTTTATGATCTTTTGAATTTCCATGGGATCTGTAGTAATTTCTCCCTTTTTGGTCCTTATTGCATGAATTTCAGTTCTTTCTTTCTTTTTCTTTATAAGGTTAGCTAGAGGTTTTTCAATTTTGTTTATTCTCTCAAAAAACCAGCTTTTTGATTCTTTAATTCTTTGTATTGTGTTTTTAGTTTCAATTGCATTGGTTTCTGCTCTAATTTTTACAATTTCCTCTCTTCTATGAACTTTATATTTAACTTGCTCTTCTTTTTCTAGAAGCTTGAGATGCAGCATTAGATTGTTTATTTGTGCTCATTCTGTTTTCTTGATATAACAGTTTATTGCTATATATTTCCCTCTTAAGACCACTTTCATTGCATCCCACAGATTACAATAGGTTGTTTCTGCATTTTCATTGAACTGTAGGTATTGCTTTATCTCTTCTTTAATTTCATCTGTAACCCACTGGTTGTTCAAAAGGTTGTTATTTAATTTCCATGTATTTATGCCAGTTTTGCAGTTTCTTTTGCCATTAATTTCCAATTTCAGTGCACTATGGTCAGATAGTATGCATGGGACAATCTCAATATCTATGCATTTACTTAAAAATGCTTTATGGGATAATATATGGTCTATTTTGGAGAATGTCCCATGGGCAGCCGAGAAGAAGGTGTATTCTGATGTGGTTGGGTGGAACACTCTGTAAACATCAACTAAGTCCAATTGCTCATAGGTATGATTCAGTTCTATTATTTCTTTGCTAATTTTTTGCCTAGTTGATATATCACTTTGTGACAATGAGCTGTTAAGGTCACCTGTAATAATTGTGTTCTTGTGTATTTGGTTTTTCATGTCTTTTAGTATCTGTCTTATGTAGTTGGGTGCTCCTGTGTTTGGTGCATATATATTTATAATTGTTAGCTCTTCCTCTTGAATTTTTCCACTTACAAGTTTGTAGTGACCTTCTTTGTCTCTTTTAATCATTTTAGGTTTGAAGTTCACATTGTCTGCAAATAGAATAGTTACCTCTGATTTTTTCTGGGTTTCTGTTGCATAGAATACTGTTTTCCATCCTTTGACTTTTAATCTATGAGTTTCTTTTTGAGTCAGATGTGTTTCTTGTATATAGCATATTGTGGGATCCTGTTCCTTGATCCATTCTGTCAACCTGTTTCTTTTGATATGTGAATTGAGCCTATTTACATTTATGGATATCACTGGTATGTATTGGCTTGACTTTACCATGTTGTGTTACTGTTGTTAGTTTCCTGCCTTTCTCCCTTGTTTATTTTCTTGTCCAGCCTGGTGAGTTCTTTCTGTTGTTGCTCTGGAGATTGTGGTCATTTTTATCTCTATCTAGGATGTCCTTCAGCACTCTTTCTAAGGTTGGTTTGGTGGACATGAATTTCTTTAGTTGTTCTTTGTCATGGAAGAATCTTGTTTCTCCATTAAATTTGAAAGACAGTTTTGCTGGGTATGTCAGTCTGGGTTGAAAGTTGTTTTCTTTTAGGGCTTGAGATACTTCACTCCAAGCTCATCTTAACCTGCAGGTTTGTGCTGAGAAGTCTGCTGTGATTTTAATAGGCTTTCCTTGATAGGTGAGTTGTGTCTTTTCTCTAACAGCTTTTAGTATTCTGTTTTTATGCTATATGTCTGAGATC
>PVJX010021227.1:0-32178 GCA_004027295.1 Dolichotis patagonum
ATTCCTGCAGAAAACAGGAAGAGCATGGGAAAGAGCCCCACACAAGACCGGATTTTAAGGTCACCTTCTTCTGGCAAAGAAGAACAGCCAGGACACAAATGGGCAAGACAAGTGGCTCAAGACGTCTCCACACTCGTTCTGATCTCAAACATGACTGGAAGACTGTGTTGGAAAGATGTCAACCAACTCAGAGAGAGGATTCTACTGAATCCACGCCACTTTCCCACCATCCTAAGGTCAGCAAAGCTGAGCCACCACTGAGATGGGGATGCGCTGCCCTCCAAACACTTGCTGATGGTTGATGCTCTGATTTTAACCCTGCTGGCATCTGTGCGGTGCTATGTCATTGTCATCTCCACCTGGATTTTCCTAATCACCAGTGATACTGGTCTGCTTGTGCTTTGGGCTGCAAGTAACAACAAAGAAGTCAAGACAAATAAAAACAGATGCTGCTACCCCACCCAAAACCAGAAGCTGCAGATACTTCTGCAGGGGTGGGTGGGTGGCTTCAACATGTCACCGTCCTCTCTGTGGTGCCTCCGTCTTTCACAGTCCCGCATGTGTCCTCTTCGGTGAAGTATTTGGGTTTTCACTTATTTTTTAATTAAGTTGTCTTTTTCTATTGATTTCCAGATCATTCGTTATATATTCTGGGTATGAGTTCATATATATGCAAAAGGACGGCTTGTCTACTCAATCATTCAGTAGTGTGTGCTGGCGAGCAGATTTTAAAACCTTTGATGAGTTCCATCATGTCCGCTACTTTTTTCCCTTACAAAGAGCTTTTCTTACCATATAAGAAATTTTTGCCCACTTTAAAATTGCACAGCAGGCTAAGTTTTCTTCTAGGAGCTTTACGATTCTAGACTTCATAGGTAGCTCTAAGATCAACCTCAAATTAACTTAGAAAATAGAATGAGGTATGAGTTAGGTCTCATTTTCTCCATAGAAACAGCGAGTTGTTTCAGGACCATTTGTTAGAAGAGTTTTCCCTAAATCAATGGACCTAATGACTTGGTTAAAAACCAATTGACTGTTTGAGGACCTGTTTTTATGATCTGTATTCTGTTCAGTTCATCTGCTTTTCTCTTCTCAACACCAATATAATGCCATCTTAAGTGCTTAAGGTTTATGGTAAGATTTGAGTCAGATAGCAAAAGTTTTCCAACTTCATTCTTTGTTTCAAGATTGTTTACCCACTCAAGATTCATTGTATTTCCACATGAATTTTAGTGTTAGTTCAATTTCCTCAGTATAACCTGCTAGGATTTAGATAGGGATTGTACTGAATTTTTAGATCAACTTGAGGAGAAGGGACTTCTTAACAACATCAAACCTTCTAGTCTCTGAATATGCTTTATCTTTCCCCTGCGCAATTATCTCAGCAATACTTTATACATTTCAGTGTAGAAATCTTAGTGTTATTAGGCTTCTTCCTAGATATTGAGTTTTTGTGCTACGCTAAATGAAAGGAAATTTCATACTCTGTGGTGGTCACTGGTCCCCCAAACCCATGTGCTGAAGGCTTGGTCCCAGACTGTGCCACTGCTGGAAGCTTCTGGAGCACTTACAGGGGGTTGCCTAGTGAGAGACAGTTAGGTCATTGGAGGGGAAAATCTTTCTCCACTCTCTACCATTCTGCACTACGCTGCCCAGTTCCCAAGCAAGCGTAGACTGAAATCTGTAAAACAATAAACACAAATAAACCTTCCCTCCTTTTAAGGTGATTGTCTCAGACATTTTGTCCCAGTGATCAAAAGCTGCCAATGCTCACTTCAGTTTTCCATTGCTGGTCTACAGAAGCTGCTGCCATTGATTGTATATACTGCCTTTGTGTCCCATAAACTTGTAAATTAACTTGTTACTTCTAATGAATTATTTGATTACATAGGGATTAAATAGTCATTTGATTACATAGGGATTTGAGTAGACAATCTGTCATCTCTAAATAACAACTTTTACCTTTGTATTTCACATATTTATCCATTTTACTTATTTTCATTCATTATTATAATGGTAACAACTGTATGTATTAGACCAAAAGAAACAGTAAGATAAACAGTATTGCTTCATTCTTTCAGAAGGGAGAATTCTAATATAATCTTTGTTGTTGTTGTATATAAATCATTCATCACGTCAAGAAAGTTCCTTCCTATTCCTAACTCATGTAGAACCATAGTTATGGATAGATGCTAAATTTTGTCAAATTCTTCTTTGAATTTACTGAAATCTGCATATGGATTGTCTATGCCCTTCAGTTACTGTAGTAAATTATATCAACTGGTTTTTCAATCTTAACATAACCTGGTAATATTAGAATAAATCTAATTAGGTTTAAGAACTAATACAATTAGGAGTGTTCTCACCTCCTTTATTTAAAAATAAAAAGTAGAATTGTTTTTCTTTTTCCAATAAGTGTATGATGTAGTTCACATGTGAAGATATCCCAGTGTGGAGATTCATTTAAAGAAAAGTGATTGAATACAAATTATATTTATATAATAGACTTCAGACTATTTAAGGTTATATTTTCAGTGAACTTCCCCACCTCACTTGTGTTCTCAAAGTGAGAATTTTATTGGCATGAAGTTGTCTAACTACATCCTCATATATTCAACAGCTGGAAGATCTGTGGTGATGTTGGTCTCTGCCTTCTTACACAATTTGTGTTTTCTCCTTTCTTCCTTAAGCCATTCACGTAGATATGTATCATTTATGTTTTCATATAACCAACTTATGATTTGTTGATTCTTCTCCAATTTCTGTCATATGTTTCTGTCATTGATTTTCACTCTTACTTTTATTATCTTTTTTCTATCTGTTTTGGGTTTTCCTTGTTCTTCTTTGTCTCTGTTCTCAAGGTAGAAACTTAGATTCTTGACTTTAAACTTTTCCTCTTTCTATTATAAGCATTTTTAAATCTGTAAAATTTCCTTAAAGTACTATTTTAGCTGTATCCAAAAAGGTATGATGTTTTGTGATCTTTGTTTGCAATTCAAAATATTTTTCTAATTTTACTTGTGATCTCCTTTTCGACCCATGGGTCATCTAGACGTGTTGCTCAGTTTTTTTCATATTTGAGTATTTCATGTTTCATCCTTTTGATGTTTTCTTGATTGAATACCATGTTTTCACAGATATTTGTTATTTCAACTCCTTGCTATGTGCTGAGATGTATCTTATGCTTCTCTCTTAGTGAATGTTTCATGTACATTTGAAAGACTGTGCATTCTGGAGTTGTTAGAGGTGTTATGCGAATATCAACAAGGTTAAGTTGATTGATGCTATTTGTTGCATCTTCTGTGTGTTTGCTAGTTTTTGTTGCTTACTTTTTCTATCAGGTGCTAAAAAACTGGTTAGCAGTTCTATCATTGTGACTTTGTCTGTTTCTCCACAGGGTCCTGTCAATTTTGGTTCACATATTTGGACCTCTGTTATTAGTTGCGTGCATATTTAGAGTTTCTCTGCATTCTGTACAAACTGCCCTTTTTATCATCGTGTTTTACACACTCTTCTCTCTAGAAATGCTGCCTTCGTGAAGTCTACTATTTCTGATATGAATGCCTCGCGGGCTTAAAGATTTATATAGTCTACCACATGACCCTTTCCAATTTCAGCATGTTTCTATCGTATATTTTAACTGTGTTTCTTGCTCAGCAGGTGGAAGAGTTTGCCTTTATATTCAGTTTACTGCTCAGCAATTATATTTATTCATTTACCTTGGTTTACTTTATTCCTGATTAATGTCTATTAATTGTCCATATTAACAGGGTTCAGTGTATCTCACCTTACTGCGCACACACAGTGTGCACTGAGCAAATCCTGTGTCTATAATTGGGTCGATGTCTTTTGCCAACTTCCCCATAACAGAGAGCACATGGGGTCTTTCTCTGTATGTGTCTGGTCTCATTTGCCGTCGTGCCTCCGCCTCCATCCACTTTGCTGCAGCTGCCTGGATCTCATTCTTCAGAGCTGAGAAGACGCTCATCAACGGGCCAGGCAGTGAGTCAGCCAGGTGCACAGCCTACTCACACTCTAATCTAGAAATCTGGAGCCACCAGCCCTGTGCCAAATAAATGACTACTGTTTGTAAGCACCCCAGACTATAGTGCTTTGTCATAGTAGCCTGAGCAGGATAAGGAAACAACCATTATTTTCAGTATAAGAAAATCCCACCATCTTTTCTTAGTTAAAATCTTACATAGCCATTTACTTGTTACATTTCTCAAAAGCAATAAACTATTACTGACATAACACTATTAATCAAGTGGTAGATTTTTGAGATTATGATGTCCTTTGCATTTTAATATTTTTCCTACTGATGTCCTTTTTCTGATCCAGAATTCAGTCTTGCATAATGCTCTGCACTTAAATATGTGTCTCCTTGGTCTTCTTCAATTTGGAACAGTGTCATAATCTTTCCTTGTCTTTGGTGATCTTGTTATTTTTCAAGGTTCCTGGTCAGTTATTTTGTAAAATGTCCCTGTGTCAGTCAGAATTCCATCACTATAACAAATATCTCAGATAACCAGCTTATAAATAAGAAAGGTTTGTTCCAGCTCACAGTTTTGATGGGTAGTCCAGACCCATTTCTTTGGGCTATAGTCAGGCAGCACATCATGCTGGCACCAAGTGACAAAAGCTGCTCACCTCGTGGGCAGGAAGCAAAAGCAAAAAAGAAGGCATTGAGGTCCCACAAGCCCCTTCTCCAGGGGCACTTTCCAGTGACCCAAAGAGTCCTGGTTAAGCCTCCTCTCTTATAGTGATGTCACTTCCCAATGGTTCACCTTGAGGATGGAGCCTTCAAGATGGGGACATTTGGAGGACACTCCAAATGACAGCAGCCCTCCAGTTGGATTTGCCTGTTGTTCTGAGACAGGGTCTGTGGAATCTGCAGGAGAAAGGAGGTGCCCTCGCCTCCTCTACCAGGGTACTCATAACCAGTAATGCTAACCCTAGTCAGGACATTGAAACAGTGTCTGCCAATCTCTCTGATAGAAAGCTAATATGTTTTCCCTTCTCATGCTCTGTTCTTCAGAAGTGAGTCACTGAGTCAAGTGCATATTTAAAGGGAATGGAGGGAGAAGTAGGAACCCATGATCATGTAAAACCACCACAGTAATCAGCAAACCTCTCAGAGGAGGTGCTTTGAGTCTACACAAATATCCTGTTTCCCCTTGAAAACTCACTCACCAATTTTAACATCACTGGTGAATGTTGCCCCTGTGTGGTTCTAGTTATCATTGCATACAACCCTGAACAATGTCACTTTTGATTATTATTTGTTCCCTAGTTTTTGCTCTCTATTTTTAACAATCTTTTGTTGTAATTCCTTTGGAGTTTCTACCTATTCACCCAGTGCGTCCTTCCTTCATGGGTTTGCTTGTATTGACTGTTTGTTCTCTTCACAAAGGTCACGTTTTATTGCTTCCTTGTGTATCTTGAATTCTTCCACTTGTCAAGATTTTGTCTGAATTAACATTAGCGACTGAAGTAAACAGTGTTTCTATCAGCGGTGGCTGCACCCTTCTCGTGTCAGGCTATCAGCAAACGGAAAGCCAAATCTACAGCTCAGGCGGATCTGGGGTTGTTGTAGTTTTAGTTGCCTTTGCTTTGCTGCTGGCTGGAGACATTGCAGGAGATCAGGCCTTTCCTCTGTAGGGCTCTGGTTCTGAGCGCAGGAAAGACTCTAAGAGTCTCTGTAATTTGTAGCCTAAATTGCCCAGGCTTGGATTGAACTTTCAATCCTCCTGCCTGTCAGAGCTTTCTCTGCTGTGGCAGCTGGTGCCAGCTCTTTGGGGTGCAGTGGGGGTTTTTCTGCCCCCTCCCATCCCACTGAAGGCCGTTAGCACATAGGGAGACCTCTCTCTCTCTCTCTCTCTCTCTCTCTCTCTCTCTCTCTCTGCCCAGAATCCTCAGGAACTGTTCTGTTCATGCAGCTGAAAGGTGCCCAGAGGACTCCAGATGGACAGTTCCCAGGGCCTCAGCTTGGCCATCACTTTCAGAGGCAGCTTCCTGAGTGTAGGGGAGAGCCCCACACACCTCAGAAATGGCCTTCACGCAGCCTCAGTGCAGACTGTGGAGAAGACTGAATGGGAGGATGGGTGAGCACCTCACTGCACTGGAACTGGGAAACTCTAGCTGCCCTGGCCCAGCCTGGCCGTGGAAAGTGGTCAGGGCCCGGTAGTTTCTCTTTGGTCTGTCAGTCCCTCCATGTGAGACACCTCCACCCCTTGCAACCCTTCTGGGAAAGAGGACAGCCACAGTCTCCTCTCTCCTGTGAAGGGCTCAGCACTTTCAGCTGTTTAGTCCCTCTCATCCTTCTTCTCTTGACCTCAGTTACCTAATGGGTTCCTAAAAGTCAGGCTCTTTAGTATATCCAGCTCGTTTGGGTTGTCAAGGTGAAAGCAAGGTTCTCCTCTGCAATCTGCATTTTAACCTCAGGTCAGTTTGCAACTTAAGGACGAGCCATGCTAAATCCAATCTTTAAAAATGCTTGAAAACTAGAGATTTAGCCCAAATCTCCTTAGTAAATGTGGCAAATCCAGCAGACCCCAGACTGGCACTGGAAAGAGGGGATACCTTTTCTATAGTGCTCTCATGTACCTGTACCCCCATTCACCCAATATCACCCCCACCAAAATTGAGTGCCACTTGGGTAGTGACCACTTGGGGTGGGTGTGCACTGATATCCACCTGCCTGTCTCACTCCTTCTGGGGGGATTGAACCTGCAGCCTTCACACTAGCTGCATCCTGGCCCTTTTTACTTTTTATTCTGAGATAGGATTTCACTAAGTCACCAAAGTGCCCAGGCTTGGTTTGAACTTGCAATCTTCCTGCCTCGGCCTTCCAGAGCATAGGACCTTGCCACCATACCCAGCTCTTACTGAGTTTTCACATTAGCTGTTCAAAGTGTGTGCTATGGGCCAGCTCAGTGGCACAGTGCCTGCGTGGCAAGTGTGAGGTCCTAAGTTTGATTCTCACTACCAACAAAAAAACAAAACAAAACCTGAAGTGTGTCCCATGATAATGTCCATTACACAATGTGGGAAGCAAGCCTCAGAGAAGGTGTGTGACTCCCCAGACATCGTGCTGTTTGTGCTGGGTCTAAGTGACATCTGGCTGCCCCTCCCTATGCTCTTGCCCTGGGGAGACCCAGGACTCCCCAGCTGGACCCCTTCCCTCTGGCTCAGTCTCCCCTCCTATTAAAGAGTCTTCAGTGACATCTGTTAAAGCTCAGACTTTATTTTAGGGCCATGTCCATAGGTACAAGGACTAGGAGAATGGGGCTTTGTAATGGGCAGAGACCCTGGGCCCCACTCTGAACTCAACAAGTGGGATACATGGCCCAGGAGTGCACGGGGCCGGAGGGTGCAGAATCACCAAGGGGAGACACCTGGGAAAGGAGAGGTACGTGAAACCCACCCAAGGGAACATCTGCCGCAAGGCACCCAAGGTGATCAAGCCTCACCTGGGCCAAGAGCCAGATCATGGGTGCAGAGTGGTCAGATATCGGGGAGTCCAGCTAAACAGACAAGCAGGGTTCCTGCTGATCCTAGATTTGACACAGAATAGCACAGATGTGCCCAGGAGAAGGTTCAGGGCCAAGCAGAGGCTTCTCCTCATCCTCTGGGTGTGCCCATCTCTTTGGCCTTCCCTCCTTAGAGCAGGGGACAAGCAGAGCTCCCGGTATAACTGGGACACACAGTGTTGGTGGCTCCCAGTTAAGCAACTGGTTCGAGGGAGCCCTTTCCAGGCATCACTGTCCAGAGGAAGAATGGGAACAGGAATCCTGAGGTCACTGCCTCACAGCCAGACGGGGGAGCATATGTGTCAGGCTTCGGGCAAAGACAGCATGGAGATGCAGACTCAGGCATCCTGACAAGGGTCAGGACCGCCCCTGTTTGCCTCCTCCTTGTGTGCATGGGAGGAAAGTAGAAGAATAATGCCGATTGCTTGGGGCAGGGGGTGAGTTATTTCAAACACGGGGAGACAAGAGGAGATCAATGACTACGCAGATCTAATGTGCAGGGAGCTCACAGAATCTCACCGAGCTCTCTAATGAGCTCTGGGTTTCATTGATGGGCAGCCGCCTGGTTTGGGGAAGACAGGAAGACCTAAGTGTGAACTGGGCTCTGCCACTGACTTGCTGAGGTGGAGGACCGAGGAGTCAGGGTCTCACGGAGGTGGTGAGGTGATGGGGGCAGGCCCTTGAAGGGGATTCTGGGACCCCAGACCCACTTCTTCCTTGCTGCGCTTTCACTCCCCAGCCACCATGAATCAGAGCAGCCTCCTCCACCAGCCACTCATACCATAACGTGCTGCTCAGTCCAGTCCCAGAGCAACAGGGCCAAGTGCCCATTGACTGAACCCTCTGAAACCGTGAGTCAATAGAAACCTTGCCTCTCTCTATCTTGATGATCCCTAGTGTTTTGCTGTAGCAACAGAAAACCGACTAGCACAGGCCACTCTCCAAACAAGAGGACTGCTGTGGTTTGAGTATGGTTGGAGTGTGTCCCCCGGGGCCTGCTGTGCTGGACACTTGGTCCCACTGTGGCTGTCTTGAAGGGACAGACTCTTCAAGGCCTGGGCCCTGTGGAAGGTGAGCAGGCGGCAGGGCACTGCACTCAGAAGGAATCAAGCCCCATCTCAGGCACGCGTTCTCACCACAGCGGGTCACCATGCATGCAGTCAACCCACGTCCTTGGAGCCTTGTGTTGTGTTGTGAACAGACACACAACCATGTCTGTTCGTGCTTGGCCCCCATGTTGGGATGTGGCCGGGCTGCAGGGTGACTCACCAGAGGCCCGGTGAATGGGGCTGCCCAACCATAGACTTTCAGCTGCCAAAGTGCAAGGGAAATAAGTCTTTTCTTTATAAAATGCCAGCTTTGGGTACTTAGCTGTGGTAACACACTGTGCTAATACAAGGGCCAGTCTTTTGCCGGGCAGCTGCAGTGTCTCCTCTGGCTCCTTCCTCGCCCCCACGCCCACACAAAACTCTAGCACAGGGCAATTCTGGAAAGTCTGTTGGCCTGAAGGTCACATCCCGGCTCGCACCTGACCGTGAGCTCCGCCTGGCATGTCTGGGATCCCTCCGTCTCCAATGAAGGCGGGAGCCCCGTGTAGACCTCGGGGCCCTCACCCCATTTCCATAATCAAATGTTTATGTTCCATTTCCTCCTGCCCTTTCTGCCCCTCGTTCTTTTCATATTTCTATTTGAGTGAAACGTGTTCAAACATCCCCTCCTGCCCTGCTGGGGACAGAAAGTGCCCACAACGTTGGCGTAACTTTTTGTAGGACAAATGCAACATTTGCGTGTGTTTGTCGATCAGGGTATCGATTTCCTCTGGAAATGAAATGTCACATTCATGAAATTCAAGAAGCAGCGGAGGGAGGAAGCCAGCAGTGACTCCTCTGGCCCGGGCCACACCACCCCCACCCCGTGCGTGCGCCAGCTGGGCTTGAGCGGCGACACAAGGGGAGGGTGGATGCCAGGTGCTCTGCTCCTGACTCGCTCCTGCTTGGCCATCTGGGACATCTGCTGCAGGAACACGACATGGTGGTATGTGTTTGTGGCGTGTTTGGTACCCGTGCTGAAACGCCGTGCGCGGTCACGACCCTATGGCCAGAGTTTGCTGCCACCCAGGCCCTGCCACAGAAAGGCAGCAGCCCCAGCCATCTCAGAGATCAAAGCCTGTCCCCTCCTCCGGACACAGGGAGCCACGGAGCAGACTGACAGCATCAGGGGGTCCGTGCCAAGGGAAGATGGCCGCCGTGAAGAAGCCAGCTGGTCACAAGCGAGGACACGGAACGGTAGCAGAAAAGCATCTCCCTCTGGGCTGGTGGCCTGAGCAGCTGTGCGCCCCCGCTGGGAAGCTGATGCAGACGTAGCTGTGGGCTCTGTCTGAACCCAAGTCGTGCAGGTGTCTGCAGAGGCTCATACAGGCGTCTACACAGCAGCCTGCACCAGCGTCCACACAGCAGTGACTGCCGGGGGAAAGACCTGATGGTGGCGACTTTTTGTCTCAACAGCTCCTCATTAGTCCACGGGTGTTTCTGAGCCACCTGCTGTGTGCTGGGAGTATGCAGGTGGCAGCAAGTGGAGACAGGAGCGGACGAGGGTCACCGAGCAGTGGGTAAGGTAGAAAGGTGGGCCGAGGTGAGCGGGCATCGCCACAGATGGACGCTAAGGAAGGTGAGTAGGAGAGGACAGGGACAGGACGAGTGGTCATGAGCCGGTCTCAGAGGCAGGCGTCCCACCTCCTGCAGCTCCTCCCCCGCCCCAAGCCCATACCCTGGGGGTGTCAGAGGCTCCCCCTCCCACAGCTGGGCCCCAGAGCCCACCAGGCGCCCCTGACACTGGCACAGCTCTGGCCTCTCTCTGTCCCTCCTGTCCTTGTCCTGTGCCTGCAGCTGCTCCTCACTCTCGGAGGAGACTGCTCTGGAACTGGCCACATCCCGACCCATCCTGCACCGGGTGCGGGGGTGTGAGCTTGAGGAGATGTTTGCAGCTCAACAGGCCCCTCACTAGGCCCCCCAGGATCTGCAGAGAACACCTCCTATTAAGCAATTTCAGGTTCTGAAGGTCTCCTCCCAAGGGCTTATGTAAAATACCAAAGGCAATGCTAACAGAAGCCCAATAATAACAGTTATTTCTTCTCCAATCATCTGCTCAAGAGCGCATTTCCCTCCCAGCGCAGCCTCTGGCATCGCTTCCCACCACGTCCTGCCTGTTTGGCGGTTTCAACCAGTGTCACAGGTGAAGGAGCCAGAGATCCCGACAGGTCTGCAGAGACCGGGGAAACGAGGATGCTGAATTGCAGAATCGGCCCCGTGCCCTCCTGGTGCACTGCCAGACAGGTTTTTCTTGGACATAACATTTGCGGTGAGTAAAGGCTCTGCCTCAAACGCGCGCACATAACAACCTCACTCCCCAGGAGCCCGGGATGGACAGGAGTGGACACGTTTCTGGCCTGCTTTCCTCCCTGATGGATTTTTTGCCTCTCTGTCCCCCAATCTCCATCCACAGGGTGACACGAGGTGTCCGGCGGGCCCAGGTTCACGCTTAGCAGGGTACAGCTTCCAAGGCACAAAAGAAGCCCAGCAAGTTCCTGCAGCTTCCACAGCCCAGCTCGCCCTGGATGCCACGGAGGAGCTGTGGGACAACATCCAGGCCTCCAGTCCACTGCCCCACCGAGCCAGTGGTCCCTTAGTCCTTGGCCTGCCAGCCTCGTGTCACAGGGGTCCCTCCCTTGACCTGCAAACACTTCCTTCTCCCCAGGTTTGCACCCTGGGGGTCCCTATTACCACATTTTCCCTTGGGCGGCTCCTCCTCCCCCTGGAGCTCCCCAGCCTCGTCCTTCTCTGCTGTCAGCCCTTGGGGAGCTGGTCCAGGCCCCAGCTTGAAGCACCAAGTGCCTGCCAGCAATGCCTGTTCTTCCACCTCAGCAGGGTTCTCCTGATGCCCAGACATGCCCACCTGTCACCGCCTCAGCAAAGGCTCCCAGATGTGACCAGACACCAGCAGTCCCGCTGTCCCTGTCCATGCTCCTCCCCTCCGCCATGGCAGCTCGGTCTTCCGGTCCCAATGCCAAATCCCCAGGGCCAACCTCACCCAACCCGCAGGAAAACCTACTGCCCCTCCCTACTCCTTGTCCCCAGAATCCCATTGTCCCCCAGCCCTGTTTAGACTCCCATTGCCCACCTCTCCCGGGCCCCCTTGGGAGCTGTGTCGTCCTCCTGCCCCTGCTCTTGCACCCCAGGCGTCTCACGCTGGAATCAGGGGGATCTTGGGCCATCTGGGTGAGGTCTCGCCTCCCCTGGGATCAGAGCCTGCAGCTGGCTACTGCTTGGTCCAGAGGGAAAACCAAGGAGGCCCTGAGGGGGCCGTGCCACACACACTTGCCCTGGGACATCCACCCTGCCCAGGGAGCATCCCCAAATGCACAGCCCCTGTGACCCGGATGTCCACTCCAAGGGAGCGTCTTCCCTGTGTTCCCCTCCCACTGCCTTTAGGGCCCGGCTGTGGCACCTCCTCCCTGCCCACTGCAGGGTGCTGCAGCTGCCCGTCACCCCCTCTGCGCCCCTCACACCTTCTCACACCTGGTGTCACTGTCCACTGCCAATGGCAGGTGATGGACTGTGCATTTCTAAGGGACTGAGCACTGAGCACACTTGCTCACAATGCACTCGGCACCCCACGCACGGTGGCACATGGCAGACCCCGTCACTGTCCCCCAAAGGCCTGGGCCCAAGACTTGTCACAGCCTGGCCATAGCCCGCATGGAAGGCAGGCTCTTCACACGTCAAGACCCCAGGGCTCCAGGCTGGGTCAGGGTCCCGCTCTTCAGTCCTTGCCTCCAGGCCCCAGGGAGAGCAGTGAGGGGGAACCGGAGAGGTGCTTAGGCCTCTGGCTCGGAGGTGCAATGGTTCATGTTGGCTCTCGTCCCACGAAGCCCTCAGAACAAAGAGGGCCGGCAGGAAGAGGCCACTTTAACTTCCTGTCCCAAGTGTCTCCTGCCCCCACCACCCCCTGCAGCCCTGGGCACTTTAGTGCCCTCTCTGTGCCCCTGCAACACAGGAAATGCCATGTAACCACATCTGCCCACACCAGACTGAATCTTTAATGACAGGGACACAGTTGAGAACACAAATTCGTCTCTCAATCCATTTGTTAAAGTCTCGTTCCAGGCTTATGCGATGGAGAAGCAGTGCAGGCATCTGGCTTGCAGAAGACCTGGCCGAGTTTAGGAAGGCCAGGAGCTGGGCCCTGAGGTCAGCTGGGCTCCATCCCTGTGCTCCAGGCTGTCCTCTACAATGGCCTCTGTCCACACAGGAGCAGGAGCTCAGGGCCTCAAAGATCAACTCCAAATGCCATCGGGATGGGCCAGGGATATAGCTCAGTGGCACAGCTCCTGCCTGGCAAGCGTGAGGTCGTGAGTTCAATTCCTAGTACTAAAAGGAAAAAAAATGCCCGTGGAATTTTCTAGCATAGCAAAACCTCCTAAGGATGAACCCGGCATCTAATCTCCCAAACACCCCAGTATCCAGGGAGGCTGGCCCCGGGGTGAGCAAGGAGACAGGGTACGGAGGGGCCAGGTCACACCTTTTGGGCAAGGATGGGACAGGATGGGACGGAACAGGAACGGACACCCTTGGTGCTGGCCAGGGCAGCCGGAGGAGGTGTTTGTTCTAAGGCTGTGAAGCAGCACTGTGTCTGGAGACGCGTTTTCAGATCCCTCCACAACTCCGCCCCCAGCGGCAAGGGGGAAGGAGGAGAGGCCTAGTCAGCCTCCAAGCATGCGTGTTTTTGCTTCCGCAGGGGAGAGGAGAGCAGAGAGAGCAGCACAGGCTCATTCTTCCTGCCGTCTCAACTTCCCTCTGAATCCGGAAGTCGATGCCTCTGCGCCTGCTACCTTCTTAACGAGCTTTTCCAGCCCAACCTGGGGCCTGAGTCTCCCCAGCATCCTGGGCTGAAGGAGCAGGTGATAGGGATGCTGACAAGATGGGCTGTGATATCTAGGCCAACACCCAGGGCAGAGCACAGGGTAGCTGTTGATCACATCAGCCCCTCACGGTGGAAACGGCCTCTGCTCTGTTCAGCTCTGACAGTTCCAGGGCCCTGGCCACACCCATTCCCAGCTAAGTCTCAAGCTCTACTCTCTACCGTCACACTTGGAAGTTGCTCAGTCACTGTCCCCCGAACAAAGGCCCTGGGCCCAAGACTTGTCAGAGCCTGGTCATAGCCTGCATGGAAGGCAGACTCCTCTGCACACGTTGAGACCCCCCAGGGGTCCAAGCTGGGTCAGGATCCCTCTGCTTGTGTCCTTGCCTCCAAGACAAGGTTTGATTACCTCCAGAGACTCCATATGCAAATGACCCAGAGGGGGAGCTTGTATAAAAGCAAGCCGGCCTGCAGCACACCCCAGGAAACACTTCCTGAACCCCAGCATCCAGCCCTGGAGGTCACCAGGCCATCAGACCTGCCAGAAACCAGATCCATGCTCCCCAGCAAGAATCCAGGAAGCCCAATAAGGATCCTTGCAACACCCAGACCCATTGGGCCAGGGCTGAGGGTGAGGGTGAGGGTGAGACATGTTCTGTACATGTAGACATGTGTGTACCCATCTGTGTAGGCATGTGCAGGTGCAAACATATTTGTGCACACATGAATATAGGTGCACACACTCATCGTTCACATACTTATGTGCACCTGTGCGCACATACCCTGAGGAAAGCACACAGCACACAGGTACATATGCAAGGGCAGCACCCTCCCACACAAACACACATGTAATGTGCATGCGCATATTTTGATCGCACATAAAAGGGAAATCTTACTTCACTCCTGGATGTGGCATACAAGCAGCGATGTGCCTTTGCCCTCCCTGTCGTCCCCAAGCCCCATCTGGAAGAGCCTCCCTTGGCCTTTCTCCATGACCCCTGCTCTGCCATCTCGGTAGCATCCCATGGGGCCAGCACTGACAGACAACTGCCACTGCCAGGGTAGGCAGCCTGCTGCCCGACATCACACCGGGCTCCAAGTCAACCCCTGATCAGAATCTGCCAAAGCCGAGACAGATCCGCGACACCAGACAGATGGTCCAGGCTCCGACTCCAAGTCCACTTTATAAATCCCTGCTTCGCGCACTGACCTTTGACTGACAGCGCTGTTCGAGTAACTGTGCGGAGAGAGCCTGCCAAAATATTATCCTTGGCACCGTCCCCCGGGAGATGGATGTGCCGCGTGCTGAGCCCTGACTGCTGAGGCAGCATTTGCACGAGGGGAGGCTGCTTTTCATTTATTAGGCTAAAAAATTATATCCTTGCATTAGAACTTCTCAAAGCCAGCTCGGCAGACTATAAATGCGCGCCCATCCCCTCGCCCATCCATCCATCCTTTAATTTATGCACTGCTGGTGGTGAGATCATAAATAGAACTAAATGCACTTGAAAAGGCACCGAATGGAAGGCAAAGAGGCATCGACCGAAGCGTGTGTTCGGGCGCATGTGTGCAGCCTCTCTTGTAAAGGGGGTGCGTTCAGACACCCACGTGACGTAGGTGGGCTCAGGAACGAGTGTGAAGGGTGTGAGTTGTGGCACAAGCGTGCAGTATGTGTTTGAACATGCATGTGAAGTGTGTGTTCAGGCAAAACTAATACTCATAGCTGCACCATGGCCAACAGGAGGTACACACTGGACATCAGAGGCCTGTGGGGGTTCGTGTGGGTTCAGGAACTCCTGTGGGGCCACCTCTGCCTCCCTGGGGTCATCGCCCACGTGGAACTTCACAGCCGCTTTGTCCCCAGATGGAGCTGGCACCCAAAGGAGACTGACAGACCCCCGGTGGACACATGATGGGCCTGGCAGAGAAAGACACAGACAGGAGCGAGCTGGAGAAAGCAAAGCTCTTTGTCCTGGGGCTGAGGGCTGGAGCCACTTCCGTCACTGTGGAATCCACGAATGCAAGTTAGCAGCTTAGAGCAACACGCCCTTGCTCTGTAACAGTTTCTGTGGATCAGTGGCTTCCACACGGCCTGTGCAGGGCCTCGGGCGCTGCAAGGGAGGTGCTGGGGTCTGTGCTTCCATCGGGGGGTCATGGACAGAAGAATCTGCTCACAGGCTCTCTCCAACTGAGGGCAGAAGGTCTCCCTGTGGTGACAGGGCAGAAGGGCTGCGTGCTCACTGGCTTGGAGGCCGGGGGCCACCTACAGTGCCCCTGCCTCACGGGCCCCAGCACTCTCTCTTAGCATGGCAGCCTTTGTCTTCAAGGCCAGGAGACTCCCCCATCAGAGTGGACCCCAGCCCCTTCAATAAGGGTTTGCCAAGGCCGCACTGGAGAATCCTCCTTTGATTCACTCAGCAAAGCCAGCTGAGGGACTTGGCCTGCAGAATCCCTGCACCCCTATGGAATGCTGTGGCCTGTACCCGGAGAGGAAGGATTTATAAGATGTGGCCCCAGGGAGACCTGAAGCACCAGAGGTACAGGGAACGTGAGCACAGTCGGGTTCACTTCCCACCCCCACAGGGAACAGGCGGAAACAGGGACTCCCTCCCTGCCCCCGGGACAGCAGTGCCCACTGAGGCAGAACTCCAGAGTCCCGTGAGCAGCATGTCCTGCAGGTGCCGGGCGCCCTGGGCTACCAAGCTCTGTGCCAGCTGTGAGGGAAAGCTGACAACTTCGGAGCCTGGGGTCCAGTGCCCACTGTGTGCCCTGAGAAGGTATCGCTGGGCAGGCACTGTGGGCACCTGAGAGTCCAGCCACAGCTGCCCTGCAGCAAGAGGGAGCCAGCAAGCACCGCTTGTGGGGCAGAGAGGGCAATGACGGAGCACCTGTGCGGTCCTTTGAGGTCCCTGGTGTGTCCCCTGCATGGTGCCTAAGCCCACTGCCAGTGCAAGCCAGGTGACAGCATGTGCCACTCTGGGTGAGGCACAGGCTTCCCCGTGCCCTGCTGCTCTGGGACCAGGGGTCCTCAGCCCTCCATGGCCCCCCATGGTCCAGATCCCTGGCTCAAAGGAGCACAACTGCAATGGGGGTGACTGCCCCGAGGACCTTGCCAAAGGCGACTCGCAACAGCAGGGGAAGATGACGGCCCAGGAAGACATCTCTTCTCTTATCTGTGTTCCCCAGTGAGCGAGCGGAGACGCTGGAAGGTACGGACGCTCCACAGCAGGACTCTGCTGTACTGCTCTGGGATCTAGAGCCCAAGGTCCCCCTGCTGCTCTGTAAAGCACAGGAAGTGGGCACCCAGGTCCTGGCAGCCAGGAGTCCGCCCTGCTCCCCAGCCATCCGCTAAGGACGGCGCCCCCTCCTGATGCCAGCTGGACTCACAGGCCACCCGCTCCACCCCAAAAATGTTCACAGGCTCCTACAAGGGCTGCATGTTTGGCAGGGACTGAAATCAGAGCCATAAAACCCCTTAAGATTGAGGTCCTCACAGAGTTGGAGCCGAAGGCCTCTCCCGAGCGCACCCACCTGCTCCATCACCGGTCCATCGGGCTGGCGCCTGCTGGGTCTGCTCAGACCCAGACCGGAGGGAGGGCTCGGTTCCCATCCTGAGACCTGGAACACAGCAGGGTCCATCTGCGCCTTGTTCTCAGCAGGCTCCCTCCTGGAAGAGACTCAGGCCCAGAGGAACACCTCAGGGACGCATGAGACAGGGGAGGGCTCTCATCCTGGGCAACCCCAACACCCACGGCTCCTCCTAAGCCCTGTCCTAAGCCCTGGTCCCTACGGGAAGGGAAGACCCGACCCCATCAGGAAAGCGTCCCCCTGCAAAGGGCACAGGGCTCCCCCAAATGTAGCCATGGCCTTGGATGGGTCCCCAGGTGCAGTCCCTACTCTCTCACCTTGGTGTCCACGGTAATCCATCTTCAGCTGCCGTGCCTCAGCCTCCCAGCCTCCCAGCAAGCTCATAAAAAGCAGAGGCTGCCTTGGCTCTCGGTTCTGGAGCCCAGAAGCTCTGAGGGGTGGAGTCGCATCCGCTCAGCCTTCCTGGGGCACCGACGTGGCCGAGGGCGTCGCATGGCAAGGTGGAGCAGGAAAGCAGCGAGGGTGGGCTGGTGACAGTTGTTCTTGCCGTCACCTGCCTACTCACCCGTGCACCAGCTGTCAGGCCATTGCCAGGACAGTCTGCGCGACTCAGCATTCCCACGGGACCCACCCCCGAACACATGCCTACGGGGACAGTGTCTGCACAGCTCAGCTCTCTGTCACCGAACTGAAATACCTGGGATAATTAGCCCCTGAGAGAAAGGGTCCGCTTCCTCACAGCTGCAGGGGCTCTGTGACAAGATCTGTGTACCCCTTGCTTTGCACTTCTGCTGGGGGTGCCAGACGGTGACTTGGGGACATGCACAGAAAGGCACACTGCTCACCCCACAGCGAAGAAGCAAAGAAGAGAAGAGAAAGAGGCCAGGGTCCCACAGTCCTCTTCCACGGTCCACCCTAAGGACCTTCCACAGGCCCCACCTTCTAACGGCGTCACCTCAGGAAGAAGGCTCTCACACAGGGATGTCGGAGGACACTGCCCAGGTCCAAGGCCAAAGCTCATGACCATCTCACACAGCAAAATGCATCCCTTTCACCCCAAGCATCTGTTCCCACACAGCTCAAAACTCCAGCTCTAACCGCTCCTGTGCTCAGGGCAAACTCCCCGTGAGCTCTTAGAAACACAGCCAGAAACTGCACACGTCCAACAAACAGCACCAAGGTGAACACTGGGCAAACATCCCCATTCTGAAAGGAATGAACAGGAAAGTAGTCAGGAGGGATTAGCCCAAAGCACAAGTGAAGCCCAGCAGGGCAAATACTGGCTTCTAAAGCTCCGGGTCCAGTGTCTGACGCACCCCATGGCAGAACACGGATCCCCAAAGGCTTGGGCAGCCCCAGTGCATGGCCTTTCTGGCTGCAGTTCTCAGGCCAGACCTTTCTGAGGTCTGCAGTGCAGGTCCAGCGCCACGCCCAGAGCTCCTTGCATTCCCCAGTCAGGGGAAACTTGCGACAGGCTGCCTGGCCTCCTGGACTCCCCTGTGAAATCTCAGCGGAGGCCACAGTGACCCTGGCCTACAAAACCAGTGTCATGTGGGTGACACCTGCCTGGTTCCCAGTATATACGATCCAAGGCCAGAGTCAGAGGGTAGCAAGCCCTCCCCTGGGGCCCTCCCCGCCTCCTAAAGCTCCTCAGACACTCACAGCTCGCTTGCATCTGGTGCCACTTCCTCCCAGCATATCTTTGCTTCTGGACCCAAGAAAGCCCAGGCTAGAGGCTCCCAGTGGCGAGCGGAAGCCCCGCATCCTTCCTCATGACCATGGAGAGCTCAGATGTGTTCCAGTCACATAGAAACTGTTCTTTGGGTCCAAATTCAGAGATACTCCAGAGTGAAGTCACCAAGGTCAGGGATGCAGCCTAGGGACAGAGCACGGTGGCCTTTGGGTCTCCTTTTTGAACTCATATTATTTGCAAATGCGCTCATCTTATTCACCAGCCTGAGCTTCCAAAAGACTTTTACTTTTGGAAGAAGCAAAGACCAAAGTTATGCAAAATTGGTTCTTTTGTCAAACTCCATCTCTCACCAAACGCGTACAGCATGAGGGGTTGTGGCGCCCATGGGCTCTTCCCTAGGAAGAGTTACAGAAGAGCATGGAGTCGTAAATATTCTATCAATAGGTCAAATTGTTTAAAAAACCATCTGTTCACTCTCATAGCCGCCTCAAGTACACGATAAAATTCAACATTCATTCCTGGTAAGACTCTTAGTAAACTGAAAATGGAAGGCCCCATGATGACAAATATGTACCTTAAGCCAATAAACTTTACATTTAATGCTCAGTTTCTGAAAAGCTAAATATTAAACTAAATTTGCAGACTCCTCCAATTTTGTATAAACAGACTTTACAAACAGACACATGCCAGAGATCAGTGGAGAAGGCAACCCTCGCTTTGCTGCTTCTGGGTTTAGAGATGAGGGCAGTATTGATCTTCTCTACATTGGTTTCGGGGTTCTCTTGGGTTTCTGAAAGTTGGGTCTAGGTTACCGAAGTGAAGCAGGCCTAGTAGAGGGCCTGCAGTCCCGTCTTTTCTCTGCCCAGCGAGTGGTGAGGGCAGCCTGGGCAGGAGCAACTCCAGTACCTGTGCAGTGGCCAGCGAGGGCCAGGAGGGCGCCACTCCTGGGCTGAGACCCCAGTGACAAACTTCCGGCCACCCACATCCATGCATGGCCACAGAGGGGCAATGGTCCAGGGAACTGGACGGTGGAGGTCACACTTTGGCGGCTGGCCCTCCGCAGAGGTTGCCTGAGCTAGGTCACTGCACACGGCAGGACACGGCCCTGATTTCCCAGAGCTGCTGGCTGGGTGTCAGCCCTCCCTGACTTTCTCCAGAAGCCTGCAAACCAAAATGCCTAAAATGACACAGTTTTATTTCTTCCTGTCGCAGATGGTGGCTGGTGGTGAGTGAGGGCAGCAAGCACAAAGCCAGGTCATTGTCTCTGAGGCACAAACACGGGGCTGGCCAGGGTGGAACCAGGAAAGCTAAACTCACACCAGTCTTTGGACAGAGAACTTGTTTCCCTACAGGAAAATGACCTGAACAGTGCTGCAGAGCAGAAAATGCAACCAGGGAAAGAAGCCAGCCCTGGGGTGGGCCACTGTGGGAAGACAGTTGTGATTAAAGGACAGAGGCAGCCCGGCTGGAGCACAGAGTTGCAAGACCAGCTAGGCACTCCTGTTTCCCGTTCCCATCTCCCAGCAGCAGCTCCCACCCCACCGGCCCTCTGGCCGCCTGAGCACCGGGCAGGGTGGGAGACACAGGCCGAAGTCTGCAGCGCCCATCACTCCGGTGCTCCAGGAAGGACAGGACAGATGCGGACTGAAGGAAACTGGCCGAAGCATACTGCTAGAGAACGCGGAACTCATTCACCCAACCAGCGGGAGGGCCATTAGGTCATCAGCGGCGACAGCCCGGCTGTAAGGCGGAGTCCGGAGTGGGCGGGGCATCCAGAGGACCGCAGGCAGGACCCAGGGAAGCGAGCGCCTCCTGCAGGCGGGGATCCCAGAAGGCAGGTCCTGCGCTGCTGCCCCATAAGGGCCTCTTCCAAAACTTCTGCTGAGCCCCGAGAGCCCCAACCCCAGCCCGAAAGGTGTGGCCCCGGGGCGATGGTAGTTAGCAGCCCACACAGACCCTCCAGCTTTCCTCTGCACAGTTTTCCACAGGCACAGAGCAGGGAGACCGCTAAGGCTCTCCCAGAGGGAATCGGACCGCTCTGCTCCCGCACATCCACTCCCAGCCACCCAGCATCCAGAGAGGAGAGGCTGTGAGCAGAGCAGCCCAGCCCCTGCCAGGCCCTCGTACGGGAGGAGCCAGGTGGGAAAACGCCCTTGCTCGCGTCCCTGAGCTGCCCCTAAGCAGGGCCTAGAGGGACACCTGTGCTCACATGTGGTGGCCCCTGGATACCCATTCTGAAAGACAGCCGCAGGGCTGGGTGTCCGGGTCCTGCCATTCCCCTTGGCAACACTCAGGCGTCCTGAAACAGGGCAACAGCGATGTCCCTGGTCACTGGGAAACTCCCCAGCCATGGGTCCCGGGGCCACAGATTCAATCCACCTCAGATTCAAAATAGCTGCTTCAAAAAATGACACCTGAGCTGAAGGGGTACAGATTCTTTTATTTTTTTTTTCTTGCCGCAATTCCCTAGACAGCAACAGTACGACAGTCATTTACACAGCATTTACATCATGCTGGGTGTCACGAGCAATCCAAGGAGATTTAAAGGTCGTGGGAGGGGCGTGCAGCATCTAAGCAAACGCCTCGCTGTAGTATTAAAGGACGTAGGTTGTCTTGGACTTGGGCATCTGGAAGCAGACCCCATGGGTGCCGAGGGCCAGCTGTCCTCTCCTGTTCCAGTTGTGATGCCAGCTTCCTGTGACAGTCATTTATACCTGAGACAGTGGACTGACAAAGATGAGAGACCCATCTGGGGACAGGTGTGGAGACTGGTCCATCAGCTTTGCTTACGGTGAGGAAACAAGACGTGCAGAGCAAAACCAGGGAGGGAGCAAAACACAGCGGGAGCAGCCGGGTCCCCAGATCCGCCTCAGGGCAGGGCCCCCAGGGACTTAAAGACTCAGAGAGGCGTCTCCTCCAGCTCCAGTGGTGTCACCTTGGGGAGAAGCCTTTAACACATGGGAGCTCACTGCGACCCGCTGTGCTGTCCCTCCTCAGTGTCCATCTAAAACGGCAAGTGTTGTCTGTCCCTCAGGGTTCTGGTTCATTTTTTATCAAGTCGCTACGCTTTCTGGAGTTTTCTGGCTGGATTTCAGCTGTGGCGGGATCTGATGGGGAGTTGCTCTGGGTGGGAAGATAACGTGTACATTAGTATCTGCATTTAAAACAAGTCCCAAGGGGTTAAAATCCAATTACCGTCTAAACGGAGCTCGGCTTCCCCGTTCTCAATTAATTACCGAGCTCGCTCGTTTCCCACCTCTTCTCTCTTCTCCCATTTTCCCCACGGATGGGAATTGCTACGAGATCACTCGAGTCAAGGAAAGGCAGGGGTTGAATGTATTTCCCTTGGGCAAGGGGGGCCAGAGCAGCCCCAGGAGAGCAGGCAAGGGCATCTCAGAGGACAGGACCCTAACCAGGATGGCCCTGGTGGTGTCCATGCAGGGCCAGTTGTGAAGTCCGTGCATCAGGGACTCCAGTGCTCAAGGGCAGGCTCTAAAGTTGGTGGAAAAAAGTGGCGGTAGATTTTGTCCCCCCATCTCTGCACCAGACTGCCCTATACCCACCCCACCTCCCCACCCCTGGCCTCAGCCTCCAAATTGTTCTCTGTTCAGGCTGATGCAAAAGCAAGTTCTGTCCCCGAGCACACTCGGGTGACATGTCAAAGCGACCGCCTGGCAGGGGAAGCCTCCCAAGATGAAAGCAAGCCAAGAATAGCTAGTGAAGGGCAGGCATCTCGGAGAGAGGATCAATAGTCCGCTGGCCTCAATTCCCGCTCCTCCCGGGTGTCTGCGAAGGAGAGAGAAGGGTGGGGAAGGAGGTCACTCCCGGCCAAGGGAGGACGGAGGCAGGCGCAGGAGGCCTGGCTGTCCCGAGCTGGGACCAGGCATCAGCCGAAGTCCTCCCACCTCCCCACACCAGGTAATGGCGGTGGCTTGTCATCCACCGAGTCCATAGTCATAGCCTGTGCAGATCCAAGAGCTCACTCCTGCAGGGATAGGGTCAGAAGTGGCCTCTGTCCATCCAGGGCTCCTTGCTGGCTCTGCAGTGTGAAGACCACAGTCTCACATTCCCAGGAGCCCTTGCTGGACAACTGTCCTCCAAGCGTCTGGATGAGCCAGTGGACAGGAATGAGATGGGAGAGGCCTCTCCTGGCACCGAGTGGGACCTAGGGACCTGCGAAGGCAGACAGGAGAGGAGGAGGAGCGCCCTGAGGGGATCCCAGGCCCCTTAGGGACACTCCTCAGCATCCTACAATGCTTTGCACAGGGATGCCCTGATAGGGACACTTTAACCCAAAAACAAGGAATCGAAGATTGGTGCCCAGAGGGGACTCACTCAGGAGCCACAGCTGGGCAGGACTGGAGAGCGGGATGGCTTCTTGCCCCATCCACCCGCCCCGCAGGGAGCAGCCAAGGGGAGGCAGCAAAGGCCAAGGTACCCAAGTCTTCTCCAGGCACCCCAGCTCCACAGTACCAGCCTTGGAGCCACTGTGCCACCCACAGTCCCCTATGCACCCTAGGGGAGCCCCTCTGGGCTCCCAGAATCTGGAGCAGCCTCCAGCGTCAGCCTCCTGGGACTCTAAATTCCAGGTGTCACCAGTTTGCAGCTCCGTGGCCCCCCTGGCTCCAGAGTAGCTGTCCCAGGGCCACTAGGCTTCCCTTGGCTTTTAGAGTCACCTTGCTGAGCTCACCACAGGCTCATCTCATGTTTATCTGGGTTCTCCTCATGCGTTATTTTATGCTTTCCTCATGCCAGTGCTGTGAGGTAGGTGAGTTAGTCCCTGTTTAGTTTATTATTTATTTTATTCTTATTTAATGTTTGAAGAAACTGAGGCCCAAAGTCACCAAAACAAAATAACAAATGACAGAGTGAGCAACAGAATCCAGATCTGTCTTATTCTAAATGTCTGCCCCCAGCCACTCCATCCAAATGGGTAAGGAAGAGATCCCTCAGATACAGCGTAGATACCGTGTGCGTACACACACCCAGATATTCATGCACCACAAGGATATACATGATATATGAATATGCATAAACACCCTACGTATGCACACACGTGAATATGCAGATGTAAGTATTACATATATACACGTTTATCATATAAAATAAATAAATAAGTAGATCCCTAGTGTCTTGGTTACTTTTCACATTGCTGAGGCAAAATATACAACACTCAAAATTAAAGAAGGAAAGGTTTATGTCAGCTCACAGCCTGTCTAGATTTCAGTCTACAGTTGGTGGGCTCCAAGGCAGGGAGAGGCAGGGCCATTGAAGAGGAGAAACAGTCCATGGCATGGTGAGCAGGATCCAGCAAGCAGCAAGCAGCAAGCAGGAAGCCACCCTTTCCTTTTTATTCCATCCAGGCTACCAGCCTTCTGGGTGGTGCCACTCACATCCAGGGTGGGCCTTACCCTTATCCGTACACAGAACTACGCTAAACCAATCAATGGAGTAATTCAGTAGAACACACCCTTAATCCCAGGATCACACGCCCTAGATTCAGCAGGCTCCGTAAAGCCCCACCTATGAGTGCATGAGCCTTTGGGGTCACATCTAGATACGAGCCGTAACACCTGGTTTTATTTCCATATATTTATTTCTCTCGGGATTCAGTTTAGATACCAAAATGATATTATACTGCTTAGACAATTCGAGTCATTAAACTCAAATTATTTTTATAACGATGTCACTTAAGCAAGCATAAATAGAAAGTTAGGTATAAACTGCTTATACTTACAGCTCTTGCAAAACTATAGAAACAAAATAAATTTACAATTCAAATACCAGCAAAACTATAAAACCAATAAAATTCAAATTAACATCCCAAAGGTGACTGATGGTACCGTTGGGCTAGCTGAAACCAAATAGCCCGACTGAGTAGGGAAGATGTATTTCTATGCTCCAGGTGTGATGAATCAGCTGAGGTCTTTTTCTTCTGAGTTTGATGGGCTACCAATTAATTCATCATTATCATTGTCTTTACTTTCTTTTGTAACAAAGGGCTCATTTTGAACCATCCATCCATTATTTTTATGGACCTATCAATTCAAACAGGACAATACAAAATTTATTACTGGGAGAAATCAGTAAATACCGTTGATTTTAAATTCTCCAGGGAGCACCAGCTCTTGCTTAGCTGAGCCAGGTGGCATCAGGAGGACTTGTGTCAGCTCCAGGGTCCCCCTAAGTGACCTGGACAATGACCCTGAGGGCACAGGCCATGGGTCCTTCAGCCTCCCAGCACTTTTCTGTCTTCCATGTTCTTGAGGCAGTGGGGGATGGGAGGCAGGGAAGTTAAATCCTCTTATTTGAGCTGAACAAGAGGTAAAGCAAATGCTGAGCTTGAGACCCATCCTGTGGTGCGAAGCTGTGGTGCTATGGTAAGGACAGTGCTGACCCCTAAATGGCCAATGCGTCCTTCATAAAGGGCTCACAGCGCCCGGGGGGACTGGGACCTTGCAGAACTGTCCCCTGATGCCCCGAGCAGGAGCAGCTCTGTCCTGAGACACGAGACCCGTCATGGATCCCTGAACTTTTGGTCTAGAACCTCACACAGGCATCTTGGGGTTGAAGGACAAAGCGGGGACTTCAGTTGTAGCAGCATCACCCAGTCTCAAGGCGTCACGAGTCCCTCTGGAGGTCTCTCCTTGGCTTGGGGTGGCCTCCTGGGCCCTGTGTCTGCATGTCACCTTCCTGTGTGCTTGTGTGTGTCCCGATCTCCTCTTCTTCTAAGGACACCCCCGTGATAACCCCAGTAACCTCACCTCAGCGACCACCTTAATGACTGTCTCCAAACACCAGTGCCCTGTGTGGTACCCGAGGCTAAGATTCCAGCAGAGGAAAGTCAAGGAATCACTACTCAGCCTGCAGAAGGTGGCATCGCCTCACGACATATGCTCAATGCCCTCTGAGCAGATAGACGGCCCCCAGCACAGGGCGAAGGGAGGTTTCTTGGAAAGGATGGAGACCCCAACATGTGACCCAAAGTCTTGCGGGGGGAGCTGGGCCGGCTCAGAACGAGCAGTGGGAACCAGAGCAGCTGCACGGAGGGGCTGTTTGCCATCTCAGCACACAGAAAGGAAATCTAAGCATTTCTCTAATTACCGCAGGTTAATTAGCTCTCCTCGCCATTTCAGAAGGGAAGAGCCGCTTGAGTGCAGCATAAATCACTGCGATCCACTCCCTCCCTGGCTCAAGCTGGCGGGAGGAGGGCTCAGTGCGGAGGCTTGGCCGCCCACAGCCCCTGCTCCCCTCCTGCCCCCCCAAGACACCCACTGCGGTGGGAGCCTGGGCCCAGCTCCACCAGGAACTCTGGGAGGAGGAGGTCACTGCCCTCGCTTCCCGCACCTTCCCACCTCCAATCAGGACACGGCCAATCGGGGCCAGCTTGCCCATCAGTCCTGTCTCCAGGAACCCTCCATCGGGGACCCAGGCTGATTAACTGGGTCTCAGCTAAGCACAGGTCCTCGATAGCCACTTAGATCATACTCGGCAGATATCATTAGTCTGAGGGAGCAATTTCCTTGAACAAATGTTGCTTCATTTGCTTTGTGCCTTGAGGACAATTTCCAGAGACCTCGATGGTTGCTTGGTTGTTTTCAGATTTCACCAGTTCGCTGGCTTTGCGTCCTGAAGGAGGAGGCCTGCCCCACCCCTCGGGACAAGCTGCAGCCTGCGGCCTCCTCCGCTGACCCGAAGGACAGTGCTGTGGTCTGACCTTGTCCCCAGAGCTCATGTGTTGGATGTTTAACCCCAAAGCCATCTGTGACAGTATTTGCACCTCCTTTGGTTGGTGATTAGGTTAGGTGATGTCATGAGGGTGGTGCCCCATGATGACACTGGTGTTTTATAACAGGAAGGGGAAATGAGCTGGCTCATGAGGGCCATCCCACCCCATGATCCCCTCCATGAGGGCATGTTCCTATGATCCAGCAAGAAGTCCCTCACAAAATGCTGACCATGGCCATTCCCAGCCTCCAGAATCATGAGCCACATTAACCTTTATTCTTTATAAATTACCTGGTCTTGAGTATTTAGTTACAGTAATGGAACTAAGAACTGATTGATTTAAAAAAAAATGAACATGCAAAGAGTGAGGACTTGCACATTGCAGGCAGCAGGGTCACCTGTGACAGGACACTAATGTGGACTCAGAGTTGTGCAAAGAGTGGCTGAAGACTAATGTGGAGGCCCCAGCTAAACCTGATGGACGGAACATGAACACTGATCTCTGCTCCCTCCCAGGACCCCTTCACATTACACCGAAGGAATGAAAGAAGGGCAAACACAGAAGAACAGAGAAGTCTAGTAAGGATAGAGGGACATGCTGAGATATTTGGGGAGCCAGTGACCAAGTAGGAATGAAGGTGGCTGAAATCACTGTCTGGGCAGGAGGATTCAGAAGGAACTGGACCAGTTTGCTTAAAGACTTCGGAAATGCTGGGGGACTCTGGGCGTTTGCATGCAGGAGAGACTAGAAACTAGAGCTGGCTAGATGGAGATGGATTTGCACCAGGGCAGCTCAGCCCTGACCCCGTGGAATCCAGAGTTAGTCCTTGCCCCATGCCAGCTAAGACAGAGGTCTGCTCACCGCAAAGGTCCGGGCACTGGGAACAGGGACCAAGGACTGACCTAAAATGGTTGAGTTTGCTTGCTGGACTAGGTGAGCCGGCTCCGTGGCCCTCTGCTCCCTGAAGGCTGGAGGTCAGGCCCAGGGCCAGACACCAGCTATGTCTCGGGAAGGCAGAAGACCCGCCAGCCCTGCCGGCCTCCTCGGCCCCCAGGGACTCACTGGGAGGCGTCCGCGCTTCACACTCTGACCGCCTGGGAAAATGGTAGCGTGCGTTCATCACATGTTTCTATTTTGGTTTTGTATCTCACTCTTAAGTAGAACCACACAAGTGTTTCAGGAAGGCCTATCACATAAAAGTCAAGAACCAAACAAGCAAACCTGAGCAAGGAACTTGGGGAGATAGAAATAATGCAGGAAGGGAGAGAGAGAGAGAGAGAGAGTGCTCGGTGTATGTAAAATTGATGCCGGTGAGCTGCGGGGAAGGCATCATCTCCTTCCAGAAGAACAGTGTGTTCTTAAAAATCAGCACAGCCAGAGAACAAGGAAGCGCTCTGAGAAATGAAAACCGTGCAAGTCAAATTTAAAATTTGTAAAGAAGGATAAGAAAGTAAAGGTGAAGCCATTTCCTAGAAAGTAGAGCAGGAAGAGGTAGAAAACAGAGGGAAGAGAATTAAAGGACCAATCTGAGAGGTCAAATGTGTGGACAGGAGCTCCAGAAAGGGCACCCAAAGAGTGGAGGGTAATAAAACATTCCATAAAGAAAGGACTTTGGTGTCTAAGTGACAGGGCCAACTGAGAGCCCCTGAAAAGGTCAGGGGAAAGGATAACACCCAGGACACAGCAGCAGGGCTGCAGAATGGAGGGATTAAGAAACGAGCCGAAGAGCTCCCAGAGCGTAAGAAGGCGCCCCAAATGCCAGGAACCAAAATGGCACCGGATTTCCTAGCATTAGAGGGAAAGACCTTCAAAGACCAGAAGGAAAATCCCCAGGCTCCACCTCCAAAGCCCGCTAAGCCATGAGCTGAGTGTGAGAGCGAACGGAAGGGATGCGGAGCCGATGGGTCTCAAAGCACTCGTGTCCCTTCATGATCAGTGTGAACCATGGGGGATACAGAGGGAGTGGGGACAGGGAGGGCACTGCCAGGTGACAGCTACACAGTCAATCCAGAGGGAGATCAGAGCCCTTCAGAGGGGGAAGGAGAAGAAGAGCATGATGTTGCCCAGAAATTAAAAATGGAACTGGGAGAAGACTTGAGATTTTTTTTTTACCAAAATATAAGTAACATTAGAGGCCTGATTGATAGTCTAGGGACGAGGTAAGGATAGGTGCGCCACCCGAGCAAATGAGAGTCCTCGCAGTTACTCATTCCAGGGAAAACACAAAGTTGATCAGGAAAGGAAATGTAATCATGGAACTACTTTGTGGCTCAGCTGTGAATAATAATTACATAATTATGCAAATGTGGAATATTGATCTAACCACAAATTATGCTACTGGGAGGAGGGGTGGGAGCATGTGTGTGTGTGTGTGTGTGTGTGTGTGTGTGTGAGTTGTTTTGCAGGGTGAAGGAGAAAAGCATAGAGTTGAGTCCTCATCCTCCCACTGGAGAATCCATAGAGAAGCAACTGAAATTAAAAAGAAAAAGCAGGCGAAGTGCATATTGATAATCACCAAGGTCATTGTAGAAGCAGCATTCTAGAGGGTCCCCAGCCATCACCCCAGGAAGTGGGCCACAAGGACAGATGGGTGCGGCAAGGGCCAGCTGATGTACTCTGCCCCATGCATGTAGGGTGACCAGGTTTTACCAAGCTCCCTGACAGATGGACCATAAAAAAGAAAGACAGCTAGCATGGCTGGGCATAGTGGGTGGGACAGAACTCCTGAGGGACAGCGTGGAGCGGACCCTGCCGGGACCTACGCTGAGCACTTTTGCTCGAAGGCTAGAGGAGAAGCTGGAGACTGGTCCCAGTCTGCTCCCAATGAGAGATGATGGGGCGAAACGAGGCGCTGGGGGCAGCTGTAGCCTCTGTGTGAGGCGGAGCTGGTGGGCTGGACTCAGAGATTTCAGGAGCTGGTGAAGGGGTGGCCAGTACTGCTGGGGAGAAGATGGTAGAGAGGGGCGTGGGGAAAATGAAGACTCCTGCTTTGGACAGCTCCTCCCTTCCAGAGCTGAAACACACAAGCACAAACCGCTTTTCCTTGCAGAAATGTACTCTTGCCCCAAGCCCCAAGTCATCCCAAAGCACTGGCGGGCTCAAGTCCCAAGAGCAAGGTGTCTACAGGGTCACACTCCCTGCCGGGCCCTAGGCCAGGACTCTTCCAGCCTCCTCCTGTTTCCGTTGGTGCCACACGAGTCCTTGGTGCTCCTCGGTGTACAGCGGTGTCACTCCAGCCCCCCTCCGCCTTCTCCCTGTGGGGCTCAGGTCCAGGTGTCAGCAAAGCTGAGTGAGGACCCCGCTTTGTGCCCCCCACTGGACTGCACCTTCAGACACTGCACTTCTGAACAAGGGCACACACACAAGGCCTGGGGAAAGGACTCCACGTGTCTTGAGGGACACAATTCTACCCACAAGGACAGGGACCAGGACAGGGATCTTGGCAGGTGAGCTCTGCTCCGTCCTACTCTCGGATCACAGAGCTCACTGGGCTCCGAGAAATCCTATGGTGCTGCCCCACTGCCCGGGCTCCTGGGCTGCCCAGGCCTGCCTGAGCATCCCATCCCTCTCCTTGACACCGAAGGAAGACCCTCAGGAAGAGGGTTATTCTGGCGGTGTTACCCTGTTTGGTCCTGGTGGTCCCAATGCCACCACCCTGGCTTTGAACGACTTGAAATCGAGGCTGCCGATGCTCTGGGAGATGAGAGGAGGAAGCAGATGAGGACATGGACATTTGGGCACTGATGTGCACAGGCTGTGGGCCCCTCGCCAGCCTGCACTTAGCCCCTGGGCCTTCTGCTTGCTGTGTGCTCACCAGAGCTCTGAAGCCGACAGGCTCGGGTCGTCCACCAGCCACCACCGCTTGGGAGTTTGTAGCGGCAAATCCACACCCCTGAGGAAAGGCAAATGTCCTGAGCCAGCTGGCCTGATCTGTCCTGTGGTCCTCCTCAGATGGGCCTTCGATGACCAGTCCTCAGCCGCCAAGGATTAAAGAGGAGAGCACATCCGATGACGGTGTCAGCCATCTGTCACTGCTCTACTGTGACCTCACTGTGACCCCCCCCCAGTCCTTCACCACAAACACACAGATCGATCAGTCGAAGGGCTGGCCCCTCTGATGGGGCACTGGTTCCTCCGAAGACTTAGTGGAGCCCTGGGAGAGGAGCCATAGAGCCACGCAGTAGTTAGGTGATAAGAGAACTTCTTAAGGAACATCATGTGGTCAGCACAGCCTACCACCCCCCTGAATGCACCCAGCCCTCCCTGCAGGAGGAGAATCCATGGGCTCCCCAGGTGTCTGGCACCCTCTGGGACCGTGCCTTCATTACTTTCTTCCTGCTGACATACTCTTCCTGCAATTCCCGATACTCACACCTCTGAGGAGAAAAGGTTCCTTTCAGCTCCCAGTTTGTGGAGCTTTGGGTCCATAGTCAGCTGGCTCTAAGGCAGGATGGCACGACAGCGAGCTGTGGCAAAGGAGAGACAGTCCATGGCGTGGTGGCAGGAAGCAGAGAGATCAAGGGAGGAGGAGATAGGAACCTTCCAGGCCACGCCCCAGTCACCCACCTCCTCCAGAGGCTCCACCGCCCACCAGCACGGTAGCTCCGGACTCCTCGGTGCCCTGATCCATCGAGGAGCACCACGTACGCCTGTGGGATCCAGTCGCCTCCCCAGAGCTTCGCCTCCTAGCGCACGAGCCTTGTGAGCCGCAATCGGCAGGACACGGCCGCTCAGGCCCTTCAAGTGCGCTAAAGCCACAGCGAGGATGACAGCGAAAAGCTGCGTGTAAACTTCTGGCAGACCACAGCCTCACCTCAGGGCTTCCTGAGTGCTTTCCCAGGAGCTTTCCAGTTCTTTCAGCCGCACAGAAACTCTCCGGGAGAAGGCATTTCTCCATTACGTGCATTGTGAGATATTCTGCCATTTTTCCTTGCTTTGCCTCAAAACAGGAAATGTTGGTTTTTGTTGGGGGTCCCCCCCCCTTTCTCTCTCTCTCTCTTTCTCTCTCTCTCTCTCCTTTTTTTACCCTTCTTTTCACAATGCAACTTTCATCTGACTCACATCTTGCCAAAACGGTGGAGGAAAGAACGAAGAATATTTCTTTTCAAAGAAGAGGAAATTAAAAGAAGCTGCAGCCTGGAACAGCGGTGTGCACAGTCACGAATCCCGGGCTGGCGGGAAGAGGATGTGGGGCCACTTCCACGAGGCAGGAGCAAGAAGTCCTCACGGTCCTCTGGCCCTCAGAGGCAGCCTGGAGCCAAAATGCTTGTGGAGAAAGACCCACCCCAGCACACAGGCAGCAGCCCAAAGAGCTCTTTCCCCGGCTGCCACTCACTGGGCACAAATCGGTTGAACAGCTCCTAAATTTACTGCCAATCAAATGAAAGACCACTGTCTTAGGAAGGGTCAGTATTCCTCCCAAACCAAACAGAAGCCCCTTATTGTGAGCGGCGCTGATTTCGGGCAATCGGCCTGCCGAGCCAGAGCCCCAGAGCCAGGACACACATAGCTTGTTCCCACCGAGGCCCGGGTGGGCACACCCGGAAGCCCCAGCCTGTGGTGGGGGCCAGGGTGCTGGAGCCCTGCCCAGCTGAAGGAAGCCAGCTTGGCCGAGCTTGGGGATGCCCCCACCCCGCCCCACCCTCCTCCATCCACACGCAGACCCTTTGTTCCGAGGGACCTCGGAGGCTTGACCCTCTGTGGGTACTCGATCCAAGCAG
>PVJX010021228.1:0-19173 GCA_004027295.1 Dolichotis patagonum
CGTAAACTTTCTAAGTATACGCTCCTACCTTGTTCTCCGTGGCGTGCTTCTCCTTCTCCACCTTGGCCAGCGTCAGCTCCAGGTCGTCTATGTCTTTCTTCAGCTCTGAGCACTCGTCCTCCAGTTTCCTCTTCTTGGCCGTCAGCTCCGCGTTGATCTCTTCCTCGTCCTCAGCTCTCTCGGTCACCTCCTTGATCTTGGCCTCAAGCTGGATTTTGGTTTTGATCAGCTGGTCACATCTTTCCTCTGCATCCGCCAAACCATCTGCTTCCTAAAGGGAGGATTTTAAACATTTTAATTTGTCTAAACTCTACCTGCAAACACACAATACTTTATTAAATGATGGGAACTTAAATGGCTACTAGATTTGTCAACAGACATGCCAAAGAAATTGCCAACTTTAGAAAGCAGAATAGACAAAATGTTAAATATTTTGGTCTAGTGATTAACTATAGTAACATATAGTAAGTAGCCATGTTTGGAAAGTCAAATGAGGAAAACTAGGCTTTTGGCAAAAATCTACTGTTTAGTAGCCTCTGCTACTTTTGGAAAAGTCACCCATTCCAACACATTGTTTTTTCACATTCAAAGGTGAATTAGCCCTTTCCTGCCCTGGTAAAAAATAATGTAACTTTTATTTCATGCACAAAATATTAACTAAAGAGAGAATAATTTAAGAGTCTATTCCATCAAGAAAAGGAAACGTCAAGGGATATTTTACAACTTCGCACGCTGGTGGCCTAAACAATGTGTGCGTACACAAGGGAAGTGTTACAGCACGTGTCGCTTTGCATTTATTGCTTCTTTAAATCTGAATCTTAGCATTTTTGAAGGGCAAACAATCGCAAAAAGTGTTTCCCTAAGAAACGTTTTGTGTTTAAGCTTTAAAATAAGAAGGTTTTATTTTGCAACCTTAAATTAAGAAAAAATTCTTATGCTCGGTCAGAGTGAGAAGGTAGTAACCTGGCTGAACGGCAGTGTGGAATACTCACAGCTTGAACTTGGAGCTGTAGGTCATTTTTCTCTTGCATCAGGGCTACCATCTTTTCCTCCAGTTCTTTCCTTTTTGCCTCTGACTTAGCCAGCTCCTCCTTGGTCTTCTCAAATTCTTCCTTCATGTTGGCCATCTCCTTCTCTGTCTCTGCGCTCTTCAGCAGGGGCTTGATCTTGAAATACAGCTTCATCCAGGGCCAGTGCTTGACGTTCATGAAGGCGCGGACATTGTACTGGATGCAGAAGATGGACTCTCTGTCGGGAAAGGAAAGCAGATGCAAATGGAGAAGGATGTGGAAAGCAACCATCACAACAGAAGCAGTGAACGCACTCGCTTCACTCCTAAGAGAACGCAGAGGGAGACTTGCGCTTTGCCCCTTACCTCCTTTCCATCATCTTTCTGAATTCCACCCTCATCAGGAACCCTCTGCACATGGCTTGAGTGCGTGTGATGAGTTGAGCCAGCTTGTCATCTCGCATCTCCTCTAGAGTTCCCAAGAGGCCAGCTTTAAAGAAGACCTTGGCAGAGAACAAGTTAAATGTGTCATTTCTACTTCTGAGAAGGTTCAAAAGTGACCGAGTCATGATAGAAATTTGCTACTGGTACCTTAGTGTGACCGAATTTGTACTGGGTGTGGTCAATGTCAATAGACCCCAGAAGTTTCTCAGATGCCTTCTTGCTGTCAATAAATTGACCCTCCGGAATAGCACTGGCATTTAGAACTTTGTATCTGTCAAATTAAAAAGAAAATTAAAGGGTGATAGGTGAAATTTTGGAGAGCGAATGCCATTAAGAATCAAATACTGCTTTATGTAGCACATGGGAAGCTATGAGCCACAAACCTCTGCTTGAAGTCTGCATAGAGGATTCTGCTTGGGAACCCTTTCCTGCAGATGCGGATGCCTTCCAGCACACCGTTACACCGCAGCTGGTGCAGGACGAGTTCGTGCTCCATGGCGCCTGAAAAAACGGTATGTCTTCCATATAATCGTCTAAAGACAAGTCACACCAGAATCTCATTTGGGTAACAGGCGTGTCTTACCAGGAGTTTTAGTTTCATTGGGGATGATACAGCGTACAAAGTGGGGGTGAGTGCTCCTCAAGTTGGTCATCAGCTTATTTAAATTCTCCTATAAAACCATATAAAATGTTTTAGAGCAATCTGTAGGGACATCTACCTGAGCATTCTTGTCTTTTATCTATAATCAGTTTTGCTCAATTTCACATTCTAGTGAGGTGTTGCAGGAAATTACCAGTTACACAACATCAAGCAGTTTCAGTTTATTAGTTTCAAGTATTTCTAGTCAGAAAAAGTTTGTATTGAGACCTTGAGAGTATGAAGTTGATGTAGTTAAATACAGCGGGTTCTTTAATTTTAAAATTTAAAATATTTTTAATTTTATTCATAAATATTTGCAGCATATTATTGCATTCTTTAGAGGGAATTGGTCCATGTGTGTAGCACATCTAATTTCTTTCTTCCCCCTTCTCTCCACCTATGGGTATTTTTTAAAAGAGGGTTTGATTTTCTGTGAAATTTAATATTAAATTTGTTAGATTTGGGTGGGGCTCAGGGAAAATAACTCCTTTATCATAGTGTTTGATGTGAGGAGATACACTGCATCTTTTTTTTGGTAAATTTTTACCCAAATGTTTTTTCAGATTTCTTTTGATATGTCATTAATTTTTTCACTTTTACCTTAGGGATCTTTAAAAATTGTTAGAGTAATTTTATTTTATTTTTTTTACTAAAAATATACTTCTGGAATTCAAGATTATACTGTACCCTGAAAAGTGCAGACACCGTCTGGAAAGAAGAGCCCTTCTTCTTGCCACCTTTCTTTCCACCACCCTCTGAAAGTAAAAAACAGAAAAATTAAAATTATTTTCAGTCACCTTTGAAATACTGCCTATAGACATCAAGATTTCCAAAAACCTTTTGGAATTTAAATTTGCATTCACTTGTATCCTTCCCATATCTTTCTCCCCTCATTTGTAGATTAAGGAAACATAAGCATTGGCTCACAGAACAACAAAACATTGTGAGTGAAAGGATAGAGGTGGGGAGGGGACAGGACTCCCTGACGCCAGGTGAGTGATGTCTGTTTCCTGGAAGATACGGCCAAGAGACAGCCTCACAAGTCCTCACTAGTGTGCCCATTCCGTAGAACAGGCGAAGCTGTGCGCTTGGTCCCGAGTAGGTGAGCCTCTGCCCCCCTTCAGGGAGATCCTGCTTTACATTTGTCATTGCTTCCACTTCTCTTAGCACAGTTAATAAAATAAAACCTCTGTTCGCCATGTGCACAGGTGCTGAGAAAGGGTTTTCTTATCTCCAACTCAGCAGTGTCTATGAAGGAAGCAATACTATTAAAGAAGGAAAAATGAGTTCTGTGATCCTGAGCAAATCACTTAATCTCTGTTTCCTCACGTATAAAATAAGACTGTGGACTGAATGATCCACAGTGCTAATATCAGCTCTGAAAGTCCTACGACAGTGTGCTATAGTTATTAGGAATACTCCCTTTCATTAGACTTGTATTGGTCAGTGTTTTTATTTTAAACTTTGCTATAGCTGTATTTGTGTCTGATGAATGTATATTTCTTCTTTGTCTTTGTCAGAACATATAGATGCTATTAAAAAACCTACCTTCAGCAGCTTGTCCCCCAGCAAAGAGAAAAGCCAGAGTCTTCAATGCCGACTTCTGGTACAGCCCCACTACAGTCTCATTCAGGGGGTCCTTGTTCTTGTCCAGCCAGCCAACAATGTTGTAGTCCACGGTGCCAGCATAGTGCACCAGTGAGAAGTGGGCCTCAGGCTTGCCTTTGGCGGGCTTGGGCTTCTGGAAGTTGTTGGACTTTCCAAGATGTTGCTCATAAAGCTTGTTTTTGAAGGAGGTGTCTGTTGCCTTGGGGAACATGCACTCCTCTTCCAGGATGGAGAAGATGCCCATGGGCTAAGAACAGGAGGAAGGAATGATAATGGTGAATCACTCAGGCAATTGTGCTTCGGTAGTTTATATAGTTGGTGCAAAGTTGAACATGCTGCATTTTGATAGAAAAATTGGAATTATGTATTAAATAGGCATGATCCTATTTTGTTGCCTATTGTGTACTATAGCACTACAATGTGAAAGAATCGTGTATCAAGGACATACATGATATGTTTGCTAGGAAGACCCACTTGAAAAAGTCCATCCATGCCATTTGGCAAACTTCATGTTCAGTGTATAAAATTAAATTCTAAAAGTACCATTCCACAACTAAATTCTTATTCCATAAATGTATATGTATGAATACTTTCCTATCTGCTGATAAATGTAACTTTCTTCACCCCTAAATCTAGCCATTACAAAAGTATGAGAAGGAAACATTATGTCAAAAGACTAAAAATGAATAATTTCAAGAGAAAAACGCATCTCATGTTATATCATTAAAGTTCTTTGTGCTTAAGCTAAACCCCCAACACTACAGAGTTAGTTAAATAATGGTAATTTGCTTTTTCTTTCTAAGCAGACTGACTTCTTTCAGTAGTAAATTTGATATAATTGTGCAAATTTCACAAATTCACAAATTATTTCCCAAAAACCATTTTGATGAGCCAGAAATGGAAATATTGGAGAAGAAAATTAGTACCATTTTGGGGGCTCTCCAATTTTCATGTAGAGTAGGAATATCATATTTAGTTAATATTGTAAAATATGCTAATTTTCTCAGTTTGTGTGTACCTAGTCTGCTTTTATATTCTTTCATATTTTTGTGAATTTTGACTTGAAGTTTTCTTAGATAGAAATGGCATTTATTTCTTTCTTCCCACTGCTTAGGGTAGAGTTCACACATATACTTTAATGAAATAAATAGGAACCCACTGAATTCTAGTAATTTTGAGAGTGGTTAATGGTTTCTGAAGGGCTATTGTCCAACCTTTAAGACATCTTGGTATATTCTGCCTTGTTATATATGAGTATGATGCATGCTCAATATACCAGTATGGTTACTGCTCTTAGTTTCAATAGCCAGAGAACTATCTGTAATTTCATTCATTTCTCCCTTACTCACAAAATCATGTAGGAATAAAAGTAAGTTACAAATGTGAATCCATACGTATGTGCTGTCATTTTCTACAAACTAGTGTACTTTATTCTTTAATAACATTACCTAGGACATACTTCACAATTGATCCGAGTACACAAATATGTCAAGAAATACCACTGTGGGTTCTTCAAGAACTGGAATTGTTACCTGACCCAGGAAGGTGAGGACTTGTCTTGCCTGTCTTGAAGGATTAAAAAGTCACACAAACCTTCTCGATGAGCTCAATGCAGGCAGCCAGGTCCATCCCGAAGTCGATGAACTCCCACTCGATGCCCTCCTTCTTGTACTCCTCCTGCTCCAGCACGAACATGTGGTGGTTGAAAAACTGTTGCAGCTTCTCGTTGGTGAAGTTGATGCACAGCTGCTCCAGGGTGTTGAACTGTAGGAAGGAACAGATATGGAAAATCAATCATAACTTTTAAATATTTACATTGTAGGTACTAATATTTAGTAGTTTCATTGCAAGTACTGGTATTTTCTTATAAACTTAAAGCATTTTGGTTTATTATATCATGCACCTTTAGATTGTTTTCTTAAAGTATACCTCTAAACAAAGTATTGACTCCTCAGATTCTAAGTAATTTTATGAAATCATATACTTTAGGCAAAATGCTGTTAAATGGGAACTGTTAAATATTCCCGCAGAGTAATTTAAGAAAGTGTTTCTATACTCATGTGATTGGATCCAGGATAGACTGTGAATATTTTAATCTTTCCCGGGCCATTGTTTGAGACTTCTAGTCTTGAAACAATAAAATTCTTTTTTTTCTATTTATCCATATTTATTCTTGTCTCTTCAAAGACCTGTTTCAGAAGGAATTATAGTTTGTAATTTTTATAAAGTATATTTTATAACAATGAAATGCTCTAAGAAGATTAATCAGATGACCAATGATTTGAATTTGCCAATTTTCTACTCACGTCAAAGATCTCAAAGCCGGCGATGTCCAAGACCCCAATGAAGTACTGCCTGGGCTGCTTGGTGTCCAGCTGCTGGTTGATGCGGGTGACCATCCACAGGAACATCTTCTCGTAGACGGCCTTGGCCAGAGCGCCCACTGCGTTGTACACCTTCACAAACACAGTATATTAAGGACACTAGTGTCACAAAGTCTGGGATGTGTGTGTAATCCATGAAGCCGTGCGCTTACCTGCTGCACAGTCTGGCCTTTGGTGACGAACTCATTGCCGACCTTGACTCTGGGGTAGCAGAGGGCCTTGAGCAGGTCAGCAGAGTTCAGACTCTGCAGATACGCTGCCTTGTCCGCAACTGCATGAGCAAAGTGACAGAGGTGAAACTAACCGTAGCTTATACGATTTAGGATGTGAATGGTGACGATGAAGGAAAAGTTGGGCTCAAATAGTAATATGTACAAATATTGTGAAACGCATTTATTTGCTCATACTGTTCAAAATCATTCCATTGTGCACCCTAATTTTCATCTTCTCATAAGAGTAAAAATCTCATGTTAAATTGGAAGTTGTAGAATCAATGCTGGGTTTTTTTTGTTTCGTTTTGTTTGTTTTTGAGACAGTGTCTTGCTGTGTAGTTCAGGCTGGCCCTGAACTCACTATGTAGCCCAGACTGGCCTTCGTAGGTGATCCACCTATCGCAGTTTCTCAAGTGCTGAGATTAGAGGCTGTGTGCGATATTTAAATTATGGCAGAAGTACACCAAAGATAACAATGATTTTGGAAACGCTAACCTAGGAATCTTAAGGAAATTTGATTTCTAAACTTTTTTCTCTAGTGCATGTGAATACGCAAATTATTTACTAGACTAGAAAATGTTTTAATCAAGTAGTGAATACAAAAATTCAAATAATCGTAGAATGGACAGCCACCACAAATCATTTGTCCTCTATAAGATAGATCAAAAAAAGGAAACACATGATCCTTGCCTCTGAAAAACTCATGTGGTCTGTTCTGTCAAAGGAAAGAGAGCAGTAGGGAGGGATACCTTCTGTGCCGTCTGGCTCCGCCTGCTCTTCCCTTTGCTTTTGCTTGAATTTCATGTTCCCATAGTGCATCACAGCCCCGGTGAGCTTGTAAATGGCCACCTTTTCATCAGCAGTGAAACCCAGGATGTCCACAGCACTCTGTCAAAAGAGAAACATTTACTCACCTCCCTCCTGATTACTGCCATGGCTGGCTTGCTCAAGACGTGGGGAATCTGCCTCTCCACTTTTTCCTCATCGTGCCTCGCCTTCTATTTGACCAACACATTGCCAGCCCTCCCTGAAGCCCTCACTTTCTTCCTTCTTTGATTCATGAGCAACACGAGGCATGCATTAGTCTTTCTAGCTGAGTCGCATGGATGGTGGGAATATCATGTGACTCGTCTACACTTACTCAACCAACACTGAGCAACACCATAGGGCTAGGGCTTGTCTCATCTCTCTTTCAGCCTGCCTTTCCTCCTAAGATGTGCTCCTTTTGGTCTCTTGATTACCTTTGTCTCTAGTCTTCAGTCTCTCAAATTTTCCCTTTGCTTTTTCGTCTCCTGTTTTCCTAACCTAAAACATAATCACAGTCTATCTTCCCACACTAATGGGCATGAATGATGCCTTTCGAAAAAGAACCTAATAGCAGTAGCTCCAAGCATTTTTCCATAGCCCTCTCTGATATCAACTCACAGCTCAGCTGACTAGGATGCCTGTGAGTCAGCATGGATCTGGTCACTCAGTGTTCCTACAGGGAAGAGACGCTTGTGAAAAGAACTTTCTCGTTTCAGTGAAATAGTTTTGGTTTTTCTCTTTATCAGATTTTTATTAACTTTTTAGTTAACCATGCTAAGCTTTGCAAAGGCTTATAAATAGGGCAGGCATCAGAGAAGAGTGAAGACACGTGTATCTGCTACTCTTGTCTCCTAAGACTTACTGCCTTCCGGTTCCAGTTCACTAGGGCTGCCTCTTCAGAGAGCCTACAGGTTACTACAAAAATCCTGGAGGCAAGTTGCTACCTGTTTTTAAACCTCCCAGACTAGGGTGTATTTCTCATCTTCATATCATTTTTGACATATGGGTATTTTAATAAGGTATAGTGAATAAAAACTGAGACTTACAAGGTAAAGGTGGTACCAAATACAGATTATAAACTTTTTGAAAGAAAAAAATATTTTTGTGAACAACTTCCCATCCTTTCTTTGGATATTGGGATACTAAAGTTAAAAATGTTAACAATAAGAAAAGATCACTCAGAAATTCCAAATCAAATATGTAATATGTATAAAGTTTGTCTAAAAGAAAATAAACCAAAAAGTAATACTCTTTTTAAAAAGGAAATGGAGAAGGAAAGAACCTGTAGTTTCAAAAATAAAGATCAAGGCTCATGGGGTTCCCAGAACAGTTTTTTGAGTAGATGACCCAGTTTTTCTAATACTGCATAGGAGAGGGGCAGCTATACCATAGTTTACATTCATTCAAACAAAGTTTGTGTTTACATCTGAATATAAGGAACTGTGAGAATTTCACTTCCTGTTATTTAAGAATGCAAATGTTTCCTAGATTCTTAGATGTAGGATATGACATAAAATAGAAAAGATAGAAATACTGGTGTACAAATATTGACCAAATATTACCAATAGATAAAGAAAAAAAAGGAATGAATTAGGCAAGGAAAAAAAGAATGATTAGGTAAGGAATGCCAAAGACCTAGCATTTACTAAAGACTTTTAATGCTTTTAATATATATGTGGAAGAATGTTAAAATAGTTTGTAATTTTTTCCCAGGGTTTAGTAAACCTAAATGATAATAGTGACTATTTATAGTCTTTCTGCAAATGCTTGTCGCTCCAATAGAGGCAAATGTTATATACTGAAAATGCTTTGCTTTATCTCACTTTGTGCATAATACTTACATCTGTGGCGATCAGCTCTTCCTGATCATCAATGCTGGGCACTGTAATTTCACCTTGACTGACATAGGCAAAGTCGTATGGGTTGGTGGTGATCAGAAGCATTTCTGAACACATGGAAAAGAACAGAATACACAGTTACCTTAGTCAGAAAAACATTGCAGAGGGGCCTCATAGGCTGATTTTCTTCCTTGACAGAGATAAATCATGATGCTCCTTACCAATGAGCTCTGGTTTTTTATTGGACATGATCTGATAGAATATGTGATAGCTTCTTTCAGCCTTTAGCTGGAAAGTGACTCGAGACTTCTCCAGCAGATCTGAAAAGTCAGATTAAGCACATTTAAACAAAAGAAAAAGCTACATTAAGCGTCTGAAAATTTCACATTACATAGATGAAAATAAGCGTGTTCAATATGTACCCCAAAGAAAAAGATTCTGAATCACCACTATTTACTAACTTACATGTTTCAATATCTGCAGAAGCCAGTTTGCCTGTGGTACCAAAATGGATCCTGATGAATTTACCCTTGGTAAGGCAATAAAAGGTGGATTAAGATCCAGAAACTGTTTCCTTAGCTGTGAACCAAATAGATGCGAAAGATATTGCATATACGCTGATTCTCGCGTGAAAAGGAAGACCAAAGACTCACGAAGCGGGAGGAGTTGTCATTCCTCACTGTCTTGGCGTTCCCGAAGGCCTCCAGCAGAGGGTTGGCGCTGATGATTTGATCTTCAAGGGTGCCCTTAAGAGAAATGATAAAATAGGTAAATGTCAGAAAAGCTGAACTGAATGCATTAAAAGAACTTCTCTCCCTTTCACTTTGTGTGTTGGTAGCATTCCATAACCTCGGAGAGGTCTAAGATGAACTCCCTCCCTGGTGAGTGGGACACTCAGGAGGTAACCTTGACTTCCCTATACATCAGGCCCAACTTTTGTTTCTAATAAATGATTGTGGGAACTCTTGCTTGTTAAACTTTACCCCATTCTCACATGCTCTTCCAAGGTGTACTTTCTAAATTCTGCCATCCTACGTAATTGGTTGCAATGGTTTTGGAGTACCGTGAGCACATTTTTAAAAGCCTGCTCTTCCTGCCTCACTCAGGCCACGATCAGACCCACCTGCATTTTCCCGGAAGTTGGTTCCTCCTTCTTCTTCTCCCCAGTAACTGCAATTGTTGCGAAGTACTGGATGACACGTTTCGTGTTCACAGTCTTCCCTGCCCCGGATTCTCCACTGGCAAAATCAACCAGAGTTAAAAACCAGAAAGGAAGGCAGTATGAACCACTACAACAATCAAAATTTAACAAAGAAAGTCATGACATCTACGTACGTAATCAGGATTGACTGGTTTTCACGATCTGTGAAAGAGAAACCAAAGATAATGTAAAATAACATGGCAGATGCACTCAGCACATACATAAACTCAGTATTTGTAAACTTGAGATTGTCTTTTAAAATTCCCCACTCACAGAAAAAAGAATAATATAGGGGCCGTGGGTTTAGCTCAATGATGTAAGTGCCTGCTTGGCAAAAGTGAGGTCCTGAGTTTGATAAATTGTGCTTTTGCTTTTGGCAAGAAACTTTTAAAAATAATCAGGAAGAGGTGTGCTGATTGGCCTATGCATTCCACTCCCTTTGCCACTCACAGAACAAAATATGGAATGCACAGTTTCACCATTTTATCCATGAGAATAATTGACCAAACACAGATAAGCAACAGTTTCATATCCCATTCAGTCATTTATTGCATAGTTCAAAATTTTGTCATATTATTAATGTCCAGTCCAGCTTCCTATCGTGCTTGTGACAACTTGTCACTGTGAAATTTTAAACTTAAAAATCAGAATTAATGCCTAAATTTTACTACTTCTGAGCTGGATAATTAATATGAATTTCAACATAGGAATCTAAGCAAATTTCTTTATAATTTTAAAATGGAAGCCTCTTATTCCATGTCCCCACTTTTATCATTACTGTCCCCATGTTTGTGCAGAGCATTTTGTTTTTAAAGTCCACAAATATTTTACAATGCTTGTAGAAATTCTAATCGCAGATTCACTCACCAGTCAGCATGAACTGGTAGGCGTTGTCCGAGATGGAGAAGATGTGGGGCGGGGCCTCCTGGCGCTTCTTGCCTCTGTAGGCTGCCACCACCTCGGGGTTGTACACCGGCAGCCACTTGTAGGGGTTGACGGTGACGCAGAAGAGGCCCGAGTAGGTCTGGAATAGTCAAACATTCAATGGATGCATCTTGCTCCTTTTCAGAGCAATAAATGGACAAAACCCAGCCATCGAAGGACTCACGTAGATCATCCAGGCTGCGTAGCGCTCTTTGAGGTTGTACAGCACGGCGGGCTCATGCAGGTGCGTCATCATGGCCATGTCCTCGATCTTGTCATATTTGGGAGGGTTCATGGAAAAGACTTGGTCTTCCTTAACTGTGACAGTCTGTGAAAAAGAAGAAGAGGGAGCCAATGGGTACCAGCTAAGTAGCAGAAAAGGATCAATTACACAGCCCTCCGGCCTCCTTTCTTCCACTTACAGCTCCGGCTTCAGTCTTGGCTGTCACCTTCCCCCCTTCCCTGCTCTGTATTGTTGCTTTCACATAGGACTCTTTGGCGTCCACCACAAAGACAGATGACTTGGCATCAAAAGGCTTGTTCTGGGCCTCAATGCGCTCCTTTTCAGACTTTCGGAGGTAAGGGGCGGCCTCCCCAAAAACGGCCATCTCTGAGTCCGAACTCATGGCTGCAGGTTAGGTGCTCCTAGAGGAAGAAGCAGAGGTAGGTGACAGTTGAGGGTTGGGTGGAGAGCTGTCCTGTTGGCTTCATTTACCATGCTTCGCTCTGTCTGTAGGGATCACACTCCTGTGTCAAGATGCTGAAAGCGAACTCATGGACTCGAAAGCCATACATTGGCAGCTTAATTGCTGTGACATTTTAAGCCTTTAGTGGCTTTGCAATCTAAATGAACCTATGTTTAAAACAAATATCTAGGAATATTTTCCCAAATTATTAAAATCAGATGTAGAAAAATATTACATTTGGATGTGAAAAGGTGCATGGATTCATTGGACAAAAGTTCCTGTTAAAAACACCTAATAAACACAAGTGAATTCCTAGTTACTGATGTATATACTTAGTAAGTAAGGATAGAATAAGTACAATGAAAGATAAAAATCCAAAAATGATCCTGTCCTACGTCAAAAGTTAGTTTCTTTTATCATTTTTACATTGTTGAAAGTGAGCAATATTTTCTACATAAAAATAACTTTAAATTATCCTTGGAGAAAAGCAGCATCTGTATTTTTAATAAAACCTCACAATAATTTTGGATTTTCTGTGCATATTTTTCTGAGTTTCATTGGATTTTAGCATATCGCTTGTTTTATTTTTATCTTATTCTTAATGTTTTTGGTTCATAAAATTGTTTTTTCTGCTCCTTTTTAAAAAATAACCAAACTTCTAAATAGCTCTTCTGAAATGGATAGCCAGTATAAAGTTTCAAGCCAAACTGAAGTTAGTTTTTTTTTCCCCACTGACAAGTTAATTATGAGCAAATAAAGTAAGTCCTTCAGCTCTGGTCAGAGTAGAAGAAGCTGACTTGTATGTAGTGAAAGACAACATGGTTTGTAGAAAACTGTCTTGAGGCAGGTGAGGTGTGAATGCCTGTAATCCCTGCATTCTGGGAGGCTGGGGCAGAAGGTCACAAGTTTGAGCCTAGCCTGGGTAACTTAGCAAGGCCCTAGCCCAAGAAATTAAAAGGGCTGGGGATGTAGCTTAGTGTGAAGGCTCCGTGTTCAATCCCCATTGCCGGAGGGAAAAAACCCTCAGTGTCTTGATTATCAGCAGCAATAACAGTGACAATAAGATCCTCCATTCTTTGTAGACTTTCCAGAAAGGATCTTGGTTTTTCATTGTATTAAACTGCCTCTCCATTTAAAATGCTGGATATGAAATTTGCCATATACTGTAGCTCAAAATCAACTTTTAAAAAAGTCTCTTGATGATACAGTAAAATTTAGGTAGATTTTCAAGGGACAGATAATGGAAGGTTAATGTCAGGATTTGTTTCTATGTGAAGCAGTGTTGAATTAACCATCTTGTGGTTGGTATAATGCAGTGTGTCCCCCTAATGTTCTCTAACGTCTTAAGGATCAGTTGTTTCCTACCTTGTGGGTCACAAGCCTCCACTGAAGCTCAGCTTTGCTGCAGAGGAGCCAAGTCTGCCCACAAAGTTATAATTGCTTCAAGTTTGAATGAGCAACATTTCCAAATAAATAATATGGTTTCTTTTTTTTTTCAAAATCAATATAAGGATTTTATTAAATGTAAGCTCACTTAAAATAATCATAAATGGCTAGTGAATCTCTCTCTCCCTCTTTCTCTTCTTCTCTCCCTCTCTCTCCTTGGGGGTGAACCTTTAGTACCTTGATTCCATGGATGGGTGAGGAAAACCAGTAACTTAGATTACAGACAGAAAAAATAGGAAGGACCTTGGCAGTCATCTAGAATCCAGCCTCCTCATTTTACTGGTGAAAACACAAAATCTTCAAAAGGTGAAGAGGGGTCATTCACTGCTACAGAGGTGGGAAGAGGCAGTGACAAGGCCTAAATCCCAGTCTCCTGAATCCAGGTTCAGTGTTAATTCCACTGCACATATGGTGTTTGAGGGTACATAAAAGTTAATGGCTTGACTTGGGGAAGCAGATTGTGGGAAAAGCCTACACTGGCACCTAGAAGGTTTGACTTCCAGATCAACATATTACTGATTTTATTACATGGTCTTTTTTACTGGTTTACCTGGACTAATATAATAAGTCAGTTAACTGTTATATTCTTTTTGAAGTTGTAACAGGGTGTGAGAGAGAAGTTCCATTAAGTTTTGTTGGATTAAGTGGCCTGAATTAAGTCACTTTTAAGAACAACTGTTCTTCTTATCCTATACCCAGCGCTAACCAGGAAATTAAATGATAGGTAGCTTATTAAGACATAGCAGTGTAGAGATGTCTTTGCTCTTTAGAGTGTAATAATAAATTCCTCTTACCTCTTATATTTCCAGATGAAGCAGGTGGCAGGCTCAAAGCAGACAATTACTGTTGAAAGAAAAAAAACCAGAAATTGCAGGATTTTCGTCTCATTTAATCACAAAGTACTATCAACTATATTGTGCACAATGTCATCCCTAGGAATGTTGAAAAGAAAATTCAAGTTGGGGAGATAATCATCACCTCCCTTAAATAAGTAATCGCTATCATTGGGACTGCACACTTAACCGAGCGTTCCTCCACTGTACATACCTTTAAGGATTTTGAGGAAGGACGGGACAGAGGCATCTGGGCTCTACTTTTATAGAGACCATTCTGCAAACACAGCAGCCACCTCAGCTGTCCCAGCTTGGGAACCTACTTGGCAAAATCTTTTCTGGCAATCTCTTTGCACAATATTCACTGACTGTGGCTGTGAATGGATATAATTAGAAATATTTCTTGTCACCTATAAATAATTTGACGGAGGATGGTCTAGGGTTCTTTATAGGCATTTGATAGGGGAGGATTCAGTGCTTCTGAGGCTGTTTCTCCAGCTTGGCTGCTCCATCATTCGTCACAGAACTCAAAGCCAGGTTCCCACTTACTCTTCTCCCATGAAATCGGTCAGACAGAATGAGCCTGACCTGAGCAGTTTAGGACTAATTGATCTGTTAGTGCTTTGAGTCATAGGAGTGTGGAATGAATTTTAGATCTAAAAGTAGAGATTGAAGCAATGAATGATAAATACTAAGACAGGAAATCCCTAGCCAAGAAGCTGATAGATTCTTTTAAAGTTTGAAAGTCTAAAACACAAAGGAGAAAGTGAATTTTAAGATTAGGCAGTACTGATAGAGCAGTGAGGGATGTCTAAGAGATGTAGAATAGATGTAAACACTTCTGTTCCTGTTCTAGAGGACTTACAGTGGATCTCTTCAGCTTGCATGTCTTCACTGAGGGGACAGTAGGATGCTGTGTGATGTTCCATGCATGTTTCTACTGTATCTTGGAGAGAGACCCAAACATGTATTCCTAGGCCTTGGGCAAACTCTCATGACTTCTTGTAACTCTAATGAGGTGGAACCATATATTTTTATTTAAGCTGGTTTTATGTTGCCCACAAAACTTTGTGAACTAGCAAGATGGGTGGGCTATCATAAGCCCATGATACTCATAAATTCTATTTGCTAGCTTCATCATAAACATAGCTATTGCTGAATATAACAGGAAATAGATCTACCCTAAGAGTGCCACGAAGATCTGGCATGATGTTTTCAAATATCATTTGCTGGCTTAAATTTAATGATATCACTGTTTTTATAATCCTGCTGACTGATGCTGGGACTTGGGGGACCAACCAAGAAACCAACTAGGCAGCCTTCCTGGTAAGCCGTGTAAGCTACATGGGTTCTAGGGAGAGAAAAGTCAGATAGCATCCCAAGTAAACCTACTGCACCCTCAACTCCCCCAACACCCCCCCTCCCCCAAGCAACCCACTGGTTCGGAGGACAGGCTGAGTTGATAGCAACTACGGTATGTATTGTTTGGTTGATTTTGCAGGCCTGAGGCCAGAGATCTGAGCATCTCTTGGGAGGATGACAGTATGCAGTTTAGCTGATTCCCTTCTATCTTCTCTTTGAAGTCAAATATTGTTCTCACTGTTTTGCTGTGTTCTGGTTAATTGTTTTGCTTTATTCAAATATTCTGTTTTGATTGGTTTTATTCTGTTCTGTTCTTGGTTTGATTTTGCTATACCTGATGGAATGGACAACTATTGTGAAGATAACAAGATATACTATGGTAGCTACTGTTGTTTTCCTGGTATCTTGTTTTGGAGTTCTGTACCAATTTTGTTGCATTGTCTTAATTGGCTTTGTTCTGTCTTGTTTTGTTGGATTTTACTATCTCTAAAATAAATAAATAAATAAATAAATACATACATACATACATACTGTTGACTTAGAATTTCTCTTTAACACACTGACAGATTGGATATTTTATGTTTTTTTAAAATTTCCTTTGATGCCATGCTATGCAATTAGTGTCAGCCCTTTGGGTTTTGTTTTTTTCGAAATCTGCATGGAAATGACTCATAGAAGTCTAGCAGCTTACCCCGAGTGTTAGGTGCTAAATCAGAAAGAAACTTGCTTTGATTTTTTTTCCTTTTAGAATTCATTTATTTATATCTCTCTTGGAGCTTGATATTTAAATGACAAATGTACTAACTGTTTAGTAGGCACATTCACTACATTCGGAACTGAGAGCTAAAGAAAAAAATGTGCATGAGACTGGGAGATACAGTGACTTACAGAAACATATTTAATGAGGACTCTCCGCCTAACATTAGAACTTTGATCAGTTACAGATAGACTGGTCATCCATCTTAAAAGCTCGATGACAGTAACATTCCAATGGCAACTAGCATAGTCCACAGGAGTAGAAGAGAGAACTTTGTGCAGCTTTGGTAGGAAGAGAGAAGCAGTGCTGAATGAGGGAGGGGCTATTTCCCTTAGACATACTTCCCTAAATATTGTCTAACTAGAAAAATACAGGAAATGAACACTAAGCTTTCTTGTATTTGTGTGCTTTTTTATGCTTAGATATGGGTAGAAAGCATGGCTCCACTCTAAATTAGGGGATTTGTTTTGTTTTGTTTTTAGAAGGCAGCATTGAATCTTTACACCAGCAGACTGCTGAATCTTCTCGGTAGTGGACTGTTGTGGGATAATTCCTCAAAGGCAACAGTGATGAATTTAAGAAAAGTTTAATTTATATAGAATTTAGAAGTAGGAGGTACAAAGTAAATGACAAAACATTACATACTTGGTTACATAAATTGAGTCATGTATCGACAGGCTGGCTAGCCTTGAAACAAATTGTTTATAATAATATAGAAACTCTCCAGGAACAAGGGGAGGGGGCCCTTACAGGAGCATAGTTAAAAGCATTGCCGTAATACAGAAACATTCTGGGGAGGGGCCCTTGAATCAGCCCAGGGTGCATTAAGTTAGAGACCATTACTCTGACTCAGTGCTCATCAGAGATGTGCAGCTAGGCTGTAGACACCATCAAGGCCAATCGAATTCAACAGAAGCAGCAGACCAGAAACTTGGTTAGAGACTTCTAATTGATCATGAAGTATGTATAAGTTTGTTATCTTATAAATATGTTCCTACATTATAATTGTGTCCCAACATTCCCCCCATTTTGATCATAGAGGAGAATCTTCTCCCTCAGTTTCCCCAGTTTCTTCAGTAGCAAGGAACTGACAAGAGGGAGTGGGTTGTAAAAAAGTTGGTGGTGAATAGCTTAACAACTTGGGGGTCTACACCTCGAACTTGAATTTGAAATTCCTAATATACTGAATTTCTGTATATTCCTAGAACGTTAATACATATATCATGTGGTGAAACATGTTTTAAGATACATATACATTCTGAAATGGCTAAATCAAGCTGATTAATATGTACACTATCTCACTTAGTTGTCATTTTTGCAGTAAGAACGCTCAAAATTTAGGATTTTTGATGAATATAGTAAGGTATTATTAATTTAACTATATTCATCACGTATTACAATAGATATCTTTTATTTTGTAAGAATCTTTTTGTAGTTTGAGTAACTACTTTGAAGATAGTGATACACAGTGTAGTAGCTACTGCTATTCTCTTATTATTTGATTATGAAATTTTGTTTTATTTTTGCATAAAATAAAAAGAAAAAAATGGGTTATTGAAGTTTCTGTTATTGAGTTGCTGCCTATACATCTCTTCAGTTGTTATTCTTGGCCTTATATATTTAGGCACTTTCATGTTGGGTGCATGTATTTTTACAATTCTTGTATTTTATTTTTTAAGAGAATAAAACCAAGCAAAATAAAACAGAATAAAGTCATTCAAAACAAAACAGAGATAAAGTGAAAAAGGATTTCAAAACCAGATAATAGGAAATTAATAATGACTACCATAATGGCCTCTTGTTATCTTCAAAATAGCTGCCCATATAACCAGACATAATAATATCAAAGAAAACACAACAGAATGCAACCAATCAAAACAAAACAATGAAAGCAACACAGGACTTCAAAACAAGATAATAGGAAATAAAAAATGGCTACCATAATATATTTTATTATCTTTGAAATAGCTACCCATGCCATCAGATATAATAAAATCAAACAAAGCAAAACAGAATAAAATCAAACAAAACAAAACAATGAAAATGATATGGGACTTTAAGACAAAATAATAGGGAATTAACAATGGCTACCACTTTCAGAAGGAGATCCTCCATAGTTGTTATAATACATATTGTTATCCTCTAAATAGATGATCAGACTACCGGCTTTAAGCCTGCAAATTCAATCAAAAACTAAGCACTACAAGCATTAAATTCTTTTTAAATTTTACTTCCATAGCTATCATCTTAGTCTGTGTTTCTTCAAATTATTCGGTTTCTTTCTTTCTTTTTTTTATTTTAAAGAGAATAAAACAGAAGAGGGCAGAACAAAGCAGATCAGAACAGAACAACATAAGCAACACAGCACTTTACAATAAGACAACTGGACATTAACAGTAACTATCAAAATATCTCTTTCTCTGCTATAGTTGAGCATAGTTTCAAATACAATAATATTAAACACAATAAAATAGTAGAAAACTATTTGAAAGAATGAAAGAATTATAAGGCATTCTGAATTGAATAACAGAGAATGATCAATGGCCACTATAATATCTCATGTTGAATAAAAAAATTTGTTTATACTATCACATATATTAAAATCCCAATAAGACACAACATGATAGAACCGATGGTAATAGAAGAATAGAAGCATGGTAGGACTTAAAAGCAAGACAATATTAAATCAGCAATGGCTGCCATAATGTTTTGTTTTCTTCAAAACAGCTGTTCCTACCATCACACATAATAAAGTCAAACAAAACAGAATAAAACAATTCCAACTGATGAATGAAAACATTGAAAGTCTTCAAAGCAATGAAATAGGGAATCATGATTACCATACAATCTTATATACTCTTACCAACTCTCGTACTAGGGAGACTATATGGTATTTACACATGTGAGTTTGGTTTATTTCGCTTAGGAGTATGGTCTCAAGTTGTGTCCATTTATTTATAAATATCTCAATGTGATCATTCTTTATAGCTGAGTAGTACTCCATTGTATAAAAATACCACAT
>PVJX010021228.1:19273-32307 GCA_004027295.1 Dolichotis patagonum
AAACATGGGTGCACATATATCACTGTGGTATGATGTTTTCAGTTCTTCTGGGAATATGCCTAGAAGTGGAATAGCTGGGTCAAATGGGACTTCCAAACCCAGCTTTTTGAGGAATCTCCAGACTGACCTCCACAGTGGCTGCACCAGTCTACACTCCCACCAACAGTGCAGAAGAGTTCCTTTTTCCCCACAGCCTCTCTAGCATTTGTTGTATTTTTTGGGAAATTTTCTGTTTGCAATTCTTAAATATATTTTTGACACTCTTTCTCTATCTTCTGGCACTTCCATGATTCATATATTTGTATGTTTGATGATATCCCATAGCCCTGACCCATACTTTGCTACTTTGTTTTTGTTTTTTTTTTTATCCTGGTCATTCTTTCTGTGGTGAGATGGAATCTCAGTGTGGTTTTAATTTGCGTTTCTCTAATGACTAATGATGATGAACATTTTTCCATGTATTTATTTGCCATTCGTATTTCTTCATCTGGGAACTGTGTATTCATTTCAGATGCCCATTTTTGGATTGGGTCTTTGAATTTCGAGGGTCTGATTTTTAAAAATTCTTTATAAGTTCTAGAAAGAAGTCCTTTGTCTGAGGAAGAGTCCATTAAGATTTTTTCCCAATTAGGGGGCTGGGGGGACCTTGCCTCTTCTTGTCTCCAAGCCCTCATACCGGCCAGCTCATAGGAAGGGATTGGCTCTGTGTTCTCTTCCCCATGGCTCACAACTGGTGGTAACTCACAGGAGGGGGCTGGCTTCTTATTCCAATTCTTGTATTTTCTTTATAAATTGACCTTCTTCTCACTTGTGACCTTGGTAGCTTGTGAGAGATATTGACTGAAAAATCTATTTCATCTAATATAAGTATAGCCACTTGTAGTCTCTTTTGATTATAATTTGCACAGAATATGTATTTCTTTTGTTCTATTTTCCCCTCAATACTAAATATTGAACTCAGGAGCATTTTATCACTGACCTAGAACTCCAGCACTTTTAAATTTTTATTGTAAAACAGGGTCTTACTAAGTTGTCTATGCTGGACTTGAACTTATTATCTTTCCTGTCTCAATTTTTCAAGAAAGTGGGACCACAAGTTTGTTTCACTGCGCCTAGATTGACTATCTTTCATAATATCTTCAGTTTCACCTATGTGCACCCTTGATGTTAAGTGAATCGCTTGCAGAGATTGTTAGCTTTTTTGAAAAGTCCATTTATCCTTCTTTTTCTTTTACTTATCGAAGTTAATCAACTTATGTTTGTAGCAGTTGTTAAAAAATAAGGGCTTATTTCCACTTTGTTGATTGCTTTCTGGTTGTTTTGTAAGCCCCTTTTTCCTTCATCTTTTGCTGCCTTCCTTTGTGACTTGATTTTTTGTAATGGCATGCTTTGATTGCATTTGATACCTTCTGTTAATCTATTAAAGATTTCTTTGTTGTTACCATGGACTTTACACAAAACATTTTATAATTACAACTTTATACCTTCTTCCTTTTTTGTTTTTTTTTTTGGGGGGGGTCAGGGTAGTCAGGGTGTTGCTATGTAGTTCAGTCCACCTTGAAATCTTTAGGTAGCCCTGCTAGCCTTGAGCTTGCAGTGTTACACCTGCCTTACCTTCTTGAGTGCTGGCATTACAAGCATGCATTAACATGGCTGGCTACAACTTTCTCCCTTCAATAGATAAGACTTAATTTAAATCACATAAACCTCTGTATTTTTACATCTCCCTGTCCTAATTTTATGTTATTGAACCAACACTACATATTTTGTATTGTGTATTCATTAATAAATTGTTGTACTTATAGTTATTTTAATACTTTTGTAATTTAGCTGATGCCTGAATTAAAATAATTTTATGCCACAATCACAAAATCTGAGCATTCAGAATCTGATTATACAGTTAACTTTACCAGTGATTTTATATTTTCACATATTTTCTTGTTACTCAGAGTCCTTTTGTTTCAGCCTGAAGAATTCTCTTTAGCATTACTTAAAGGCAGCTTTTGTTTGTTTGGAAGTGTTTTCATCTGTTTTTTATTCCTGAAGGGCAGCATTGCTTGGTATAGTATTTCTGCTTGGTAAGATTTTGGCAAGATTTTTCCCTCAGCACTCTGAGTTATCATTTTGCTCCTTTCTGGTTTGCAAGCTTTCGGTTGAGAAGTTCACTTTTAGCCTTATGTAAGTTCCCTTGTATGTGATGAGTCACTTTTTTCTTGCTTTCAGAGTTTTTACTTTGTTTTGGCCTTTTGAAAATCTGATTATAATGTGTTTTGGAAAATTGTTCTTTTGGCTTATCTTTCTTTAATCTTTATTAATTTAATGTCCATATTCTTCCTAATATTTGGGAAATTTTCTGTTTGTAATTCTTAAATATCACGGAATCACTTCCATGATTCAGATATTTGTATATTTGATGATATCCCATAGCCCTGACTCATACTTTGCTCTTTTTTCCTTTTAGTGTCTCTATTAGGATGCTTTTAAATTGTATAGCTTTGAATTCACTATTTTTTTATTTTGCATGATTGAGTTTACTGTTGAAGTTCTCTATTGAATTTTTCATTTCTATCATTATAAACTTAAGTTTCAGTTTTTATTTTGTTCTTTCTTGTGTTTTCTGTTTCTTTATTAAACATACTCATTTTGCTTATGCGTTATTTGCCTAATACCTCTATTTTCCTGTAACTCACTGAATTTCTTTATGATGATTATTTTGAATTATTTTAAGATAATTCATTGATCTCCATTTATTTGCAGTTAATTACAAGAGCTTTATTATGTCTTTTGATGAGGTGCTACACTTTCCTGATTTGTTATCTGTGTAGCTTACATTTGTATCTGTGCATTTGAAGGAGCAAACATATCTCCAATCTTTATAGATGAACTTCATCAAGTAAAGACCTTCTCCTGTTAGTCCCTAGGCACTTCAATAACAGAAACTAGGGCTGGGGATGTATCTCAATTGTAAATTGCTTGCCTAGTATATGTAATGCTTTAGGTACAATCTCCAGAACCACAAAACCAAAACAAAAAATATAAGAAGCTAGTTTATGTTGTACCAGATGAAGAGCTGTGTTCTACATGTCTGTGGTATACTGTTAGATTTCATCTATTTCCCACAGTGATGGTGTCTGGTGGGACTTACTGGGCTTGGCCTAGTTGTTCTCTATCATGTTTTAGTTCTAATGATTAAGTAGTTTTACATAAAATGCAAGCAAAATATTTTCTTGGTATATAAAAAGATAAACTGATATGGCAGGACAAAAGAGGCTCACGAATCCTTGGTAGATAAATTTTTTATCTCCAAAAGTCATAAATACAAAATAGTGACAAAGATTTTCACATTTTGTGCATGTCTTTGGTCACTTTCCTGCATTTGGATGAATTATTCTTCGCTGATGATTTTTGTGTGAACTTCTCTGCTCTTCACCCGTAGTTTGTTGACCTGGGACTCAGCAATGTCAGCCCTTTCCTCGGCCTCCTCCAGCTCGTGCTGGATCTTGCGGAACTTGGAGAGGTTGACATTGGATTGTTCCTCCTGTGAAATAGGAATGCATTGGTGAGAAAAACATGTTCAAGTTCCCAGATTCTTAGGTCAGTAGGTCTTGTGTTGTTTGGTTTTTTTCACTTAAACATGATTCAGTCTATTAGAAGTTTTTTTTAAAGAAAAAAAAACCTAAAGAAATGTTTTGATATTTTATGTTGTATTAATTCCCGTTTGTGTCTTTTTTTTTTTTTTTTTTTGGTACTACTGGACACTGAGCCTAGGGCTTTTTACCTTGACCTACATCACTCCATCTTTTTATATTTTATTTTGAGGTAGGGTCTTGCCAAGTTGTTCAGGTAGAAACCAAACTTCCTGTCTCACCTTCCTTAATGATGGAATTACAGTTATGTCACATTTCCACTTATGCTTCTTGAACTCACAGATATTAGGAAAGACAGGTAACATCTGTTTCTGAACTTTCAGAAAAGTAAGCATTTTATCGCCACTATTAAATATGACAGGATTCCAACCTCTCTGTTTTTCAGGCTCCTGAGTCTGGAACTAGATCTTTTAAAAATGCAGGTGGGCAATCTTTATTATACCAAACTCCTAGCCTTGCACCTAAATTATTGCCATTTGAATCTAAATTATTGCCACTTAATGAAGTTTAGAAATTTAGCAAATTTGCTGTTTCCTAAAATAGGTTGAGTGGTCTGTGATTATGCTTGAATATAGAGCTGTGAATCTGAGAAGAGTTTAGTCTTCAGTAATCATTCTTTTTTTTAAAAAAAAAAAGTCTCGTTAGGAGCCCTCTCAAAATGTGGCATTCAAATTTAGAACACTGATAAAGCTTAGAATCACTAAATAGTATAGCTTGGTTGAAAAAAGAGCAAACTTCAGGTCTCCTTCTTACAGATGAGGAAATTGGGAGCTATAGAAAGGTGTAGTGGCTTGTGCATTTGTTGCTGTGTGTACACAAGTATATTGTCTGTTCTCTCTTCCTTTATTGTCCCCACCTCGGGCCTTTCTCTTGGATGTTAGAGCTTAGGGGAAAAAGAATCATCAATGAATAGAGGAACTCTCTCCTCCCTAGAATATTGTGTTTTGTTTTGTTTTTCCTCTATACTTAGGAAACTGATATTGATTATTATTTCAGATGAATCACAGGATGGGAAAGTGAGATAAGGTGGAGCGCCAAAAATCTACTGGTTAGATCATAGCTGAGACCTGCGTCCTATACTCATTTGCAACTATTTACATGACACTTCCACTTGTGTGTATGGTGGTGTTTCACATTTAATGCATCTAAAACAATTTCTATTTCTTTCTTGCCCTGTAAATCTTATTTTCCCCTAGTTCTACATTTAAGTAATCTTACAGCGTTCACCTGGTTACTCACATCATGAGCTTGAGAAATTACCCTTGATCTCCTTATTTCCACCACTTTAGTGTATCTCCTGCTTTCCACCTCTAAAACACAGTTGGAATCTGTCCACTTCTGTCTCTCTGATCCATTCCTACTTTATCTAAAGAACCACCTGGAAAGTTTCCTAACACGCCTCCCTGCACCTACCAGTGCTACCCAACGATTTGTTCTTCACATAAAAGCCAGAATATTCTTTGGAAAATATAAACCAGGTCATATCTGAGCATGATGAAAACTCTCTCATTGCAAAACTTCCCCACTGTACTTAGAAAAAGAACGATTTCTTATCATACCTTAGAAGACCCTATAACCTCCTTTCTGCCTCACTTTCTAGCTTTCTCTGTGCTGCCATCTTCCTCATTCTTTCTACTCCTTCAACCACCCTGGTTTATACTCCAAAACACTGCCTTAGTCCTCCCTCCTTCCTAGAATACTGTGTTTTGTATTGCTTTCTCTCCTTATTTTACTCAGCACTTCTTTCATCTTAACTAGAATGGCGTGGTCACGTCTGAGAATTGGACACTGCTAAGTCCTGCCAAGGGGTCTTGGACTTACCGCTTCCTCTGCTTGTCTCTTGTACGCCTTCACCTTTGCTTGTAGTTTGTCCACAAGGTCCTGGAGCCTAAGAACATTCTTGCGGTCTTCCTCAGTCTAAAATAATGTTTTCAGAATGAGACTTTTGACAGCACATGTATCATCTCATTTTGTTATGGTTTTCAGTTCCTTGCAGGCTGGGTAAGAAGTTATAGAAACCATTTTCCTTACTTGGTACGTGAGCTCCTTCACTCTTCTCTCATGTTTACGCAGGCCCTTGACGGCTTCAACATTGCGCTTCTGTTCGCTTTCTACTTCCGCTTCAAGTTCACGGACCTGTAAAGGTGGACATCTCAAAACCATTTCCTGACACTCATTCACTCCACGAATTACTGCTTCCTGTAATGCACGTGCTTCTTTTACCATCTTCACATGTCTAATTGTCCTATTCTAACCTCCTAGGCAGCAGGGAATACTTCTCCTTCATCTCAGGATACCCACATCATCCACTAGCTGTTTAAGGTTGTATGCTGGGTTCAAATGAGAAAGGGATAAATATTGATCAGAACACCCACCCTGGCCTCCAGTTTCTGGATCTGCTTCTTGCCGCCCTTCAGCGCCAGCTGCTCGGCCTCATCCAGGCGGTGCTGCAGGTCCTTCACCGTCTGCTCCAGGTTCTTCTTCATGCGCTCCAGGTGGGCGCTGGTGTCCTGCTCCTTCTTCAGCTCCTCGGCCATCATGGCGGCCTGGGAAGCGGGCCACAGAGTCAGGCAGGGGCTGAGAGGGCTCAGCAGGCTCCAGGTTTGCCCACCACTGCGTCCCCCCCGCTCACATCGGTAATGGCCTTCTTGGCCTTCTCTTCCGCGTTGCGGGCTTCCTGGACGATGTCTTCCATCTCTCCCTGGATCTGGGAAATGTCTGTCTCCAGCTTCTTCTTGGTGTTGATCAGGCTGGTGTTCTGGTTAAAAAATTTACAAATATTAAGTACACAGAGCAAAAATAGGATACTTTATGTTCTACTGAAATTAATTTATTAAACTATTTTATTAAAATAACTCATTAAATTAACCAATATCTGTCTTTGTTTCATCAATGATCTGAGCTAACAATATATTTCCAAAAGATAGCTAAGTCTGTATGCAGTAGTTCAGATAAACAGAATATTGTTCATCTAAACATCAAATGCTTTAAATTAACTTCCACAGACCACTGTGAGTAAATCTCTAATAACATTGATTTGAGTAAGAATTTCAGCACTACTCTCTTTTCTTTGTTTCTTCTTCTTTCTCTTTTCTTCTCTCTCTTTTTTTTTTAAATGCAGTGCAGGGGTTGAACCCAGGTCTTCCCCTTAGCAGGCAAGTATCATTCTATTGAAATATACCCTCTCTACCAGTCTTTCTTTCATATTTTTATTAATCCTTTAATGTATAGTCAGTACCTGGGTGTGGAGGAGCTGCACGCGCTCGCTGGCATCCAGCAGCTCCTGCTCCGCGATCTTCCTGCTCCTCTCCGTCTGCTCCAGGGTGGCCCGCAGCTCCTCAATCTCAGCCTGCAGCAGGTTTGACCTGCGCTCCACCATGGCCAGCTGCTCCTTCAGGTCCTCCTGGCCCCGGAGAGCGTCGTCCAGGTGCAGCTGGGTGTCCTGTGGGGTGAACCGTCATTGAGACACCGCGTTGTCTGGGCTTCTCTCAGACAATCATGCTGAAACCTCCCCGCAGTCACTCGCCTTGAGGATGCCTTGGGTGTTCCTGTAGTTCCTCAGGGCCTCGGCGGCCATGCGGTTGGCGTGGTTCAGCTGGATCTCCATCTCGTTGAGGTCTCCCTCCATCTTCTTCTTGAGCCTGATGGCGTCATTCCTGCTCCTGATCTCCGCATCCAGCGTGCTCTGCATGGACTCCACTACTCTGATGTGGTTTCTCTTCAGCTGGTCGATTTCCTCATCCTTCTCAGCGATTTTCCTGTCGATTTCAGACTTGACTTGGTTCAACTCCAGCTGGATGCGTAGAATCTTTCCTTCTTCGTGTTCAAGAGACGCCTTAATGACACAGAAGGGGACTTAGCAAAGGAACTGAAGTGGACAGTATTCCCATAATAGAAATGACTTTTCATACTTGTGTTACCACCATATATTGTTATTTCATTATTACAGAATGGCTATCATTTATTATTATTGGTTTCATATGCTTCTATCTCTATGTCTTGAGAGCAGAAACTTGAACTTGTTTATCTTTGTTTTTTCATTTTATAGCATAGCTCTTAACAGGTCTTAACAGTTAGTTATATGCATGTTCAATTATCCATCTTACTCTTTAGCAAATTGAATCAACATTTTTCATTTCTCTTCATTTAACAACCTTTGCATCCAATAAAGCCTAGCACCTCTCTAAGTTGTTTTAGAGTGTACATTAATAATGTTTACCTCTGCCTCCTCTAAGGCAGCCTGCAGCTCAGTCTTTTCTTGTTCAACCTGCTTCTTTATCTTTTCCAGTTCATGGATACGTTTCCCTCCTTCTGCAATCTGCTCAGTGAGATCGGAAATCTCCTCTGGTAGTGAAAAAAAGACAGAAAATTTTTCAGAGAGGGAAAAGCTTCTTCCCAACCTATTGTTAAAAAAAAAGGGTAAAATGTACTCACGCTGCAAATTCTTGTTTTCCCGCTTCAAGGTTTCAAGTTGGTCTAAGGACTCCTCATACGCGTTTTTAACCTTGAACAGCTCTGTGCTAAGTGAGCGGGACTCCTTTTGGGAAGCTTCAAGTTCGGCGTGTGTTTCTTCATATTTCTGTTTCCATTCTGCCAGAATCTAAAGGGGAAGGCATGGTCAGGAAGTTTGGTAGAGAAAGTTTGATGAGATCAAAATTATCTATTCTGCCTACTCTCAGTTTAGGTTGCTCTGGGATTGAAAAATAATTAGGGCCAAAAATAGAAAGCCCCCCAACACCTACCAGTGGAACAGAGCTGCTGAGAGCAGCCCTCATATGGTTTGAGTGAGACCCACTGACGGTACCACTTTAACAATCATTTGTCGAGGTGAACGTCGAATATTGAAACAGAAACCAGACAAATACCTTATCGAAATTTCTTTGCTTTTTGTCCAGGGCGGCACAGGCAGCATTGGTTCTCTCCACGTCTATCATGAGGTCCTCCACCTCATTCTGCAGCCTCTGCTTCGTCTTCTCCAAGGACGCGCACTTGGCGTTCACGGCTTCTACGTGCTCCTCTGCGTCCTGCAGACGCTGAGCCAGCTTCTTCCTGGGGAGTGAAATACGGGCAACAGAAGTAAATGGCCAGCCGTAGAACTGGGTGTTTCAAAGAAAGCACAAGCTAGTGATTTCCGCAGTGAGGCTTCTTCAGTGCGTTGCTTCTCGGGCTTGTTCGTACATCCAGCTCTGCTTTAACTCCTTGCCATTCCCTTCTCACCAAGTACTAACGGTGATGAAATCTCAGCATTACCACAATTCATAGTCTGGCTTTAAGGTAGTTGATGATAAGGCTGAGCCAGCATTTTACTCTTCAAGGTAACTGGTTTACTCTTTCTTTAGGAAACATTACTATCTGCCTTGAGTTACTGCTACCTAGGTTGGTGCCTCCACTTACTTTTAATCCCCAGAAGGTAGAGTCTATATTTTGCTAATCTTTGCTTCCATGTAAGAAGGTTATCGCACATACTGAGGACTCAAGTTTTGGATATATCAAATTGAAAATTTTTTTTTATCTGTTTAATTGTATTCTTATTTCTGGCTATTTTTTCATTAGCCCACTAACTAAAATCTTTCCTAAATCAGTATGATTTTTGCCTTAAGAGTACATCTCAGAATCTCTAAGGCTTCACCAAATCATTAACTGGGTTGTATATTATTTGCACAGTAAACAGCTCGATGTTGTCTTCAGCTTTCTGTTGAATAAGTGGGTCTATTCTTATCCATATCCTTCTTAGTGCAATTCATTCTCAAACTTTTAAATTACACTGAATATTTAGTTCATTATAAAGCAATGCTTTTCTCTTATTATAGAATTTTCTACACATTTTTATGTCTTTAAATATTTCTGTTTTTTCCCAGGCAGCCTGATTATGTCACTCTTAGGCATCCATCATCCTGAATCAATGATTCCATTAGTAGTGGAGAGGGAGGAGAGGCCCAGGAAACTAGAATTACTTCTGATTCTGTCAGCACCTGTGTAAATGGAAGGAGGTCAAAAGTTCACCCCTTTAAAAAATTATTATTAAGTTTTATGTTGCCTTATATCCCTTTCCTTTCCATCCTCCAGTGTATTTTCTTTCTCTCGGCTACCTAATATATTTGCTCAGATTTATGTTCACATGTGTTGTTTTTCACTGATAAATTCTGCCAACCTGGGGCTTAGCTATCTCTAACATGATATCCGCCCAACTTGGTACTGGGCCCAGAGAAGGAACTTATCTCTCCAAAAGGAACTTCTATGTTCTTCTAGTTCTAAAAATAAACCTCCTGCTCCCTTTCGCACTTGCACTGAGCCCCCTCCAAGCCCAAGACTCCATGTAGTACTCCATCCCCAGCCCCAATAAATCCTTGTTTCCTGTTTTGTGCACACAGATGAGTCTTCAAATCAGCTGTTAATGTGTCATTTCGCCCACCTCCCAGACTCCTCCCTCAGCCAGACCTGATAAAAGTACTCGCACTGCTTTGTTCTCACCCAAAGGTGCCTGTGTCTCTTCTGCAGTGCTCCCGTGCCTGCAATAAAGAGGCTCCCGTGCCTCTTTTCTTCATCCTTTGTCTCTCTATGGCTGCAAAATCTTATCACTCACCATCTGGATTTCTTTTTTTGGCATTCAGGACCCTTTCTCCACATAGAATTATTACTAATGTACTTTTTAAACACAGATATTTCTGTTTTAATAAGTCTGGAGCATACTTGGCCTCCTCCAGCTCCTCGGTGCGCTGGATGGCGTCCGTCTCGTACTTGGTCCTCCACTGGGCCACCTCACTGTTGGCCTTGGACATGGCCCTTTGCAGCTCGGCCTTGGCTTCCTGCTCCTCCTCGTACTGCTCCCGCAGAAGGTCGCAGTCGTGGCGGGAGGACTGCAGGGCGTGCGCCAGGGCACTCTTGGCCTGAAAATATAGAGATTGGTAATTAAATTATTTTTATCTTAAGAGTGATGTTTATGCCCCAAACTCCAATAGACTACCAGCAGGAAATCCATAAAAGTAAGCAAAATGCAAATAAAAACAACACTAATGATAACAAAAAGTAGTGCTTACCTTTACTTCCTCTTCAATTTGCCTTTTCAGTTCCTCAATCTGCTGTGTGAAAGCTTGTTTGCCCCTTGACAGCTGAGAAACTAACGAGTCCTTTTCATCTAGCTGGCGTGAATATTCACCTGTGAAGACCAAGACCCAGAAAAGTTAACCTGACTTTGGAAAGCAAAGCTCTCACATAAGAGTTGGAGCAGAAAAAGGGAGGCCAGGTCCGAAATGTGATGGGGAGCGTGGATTACCACAAACCACCGACCTCCATTTCATCTCCAGTGAGAAAAATCTATGTAAAAAATGTGAAACATGGAGAACATGGAGGAAGATTGTGTGCATATACACAACCCCCAAAGATTTCGGGAAATAGTTAAGATGATCTGATCATAATATAAGGTGATGAAAGACATGTCTACAAAGAAATATAAATCAAAGCAGCAAAATATCCCCAATACTTTTTTAGGTAAGGTAGTCATTTTGTGATTTCCATTTTCACTGAAAGTTGACTGAAACAAAGAATTTTTTCTATGGGAAATAGGAAGCTTTGACTAATTGACTGTGCATACCAAAGTGATGCTCAAAAAGAAATCCTGGAAGTATTTTCATATTAAGAAATTTTATATTAGAGTGAATTTGTTCTGGATAACTAATGAATTCCCAAGCTAAATGCCATTTAACGTAAATGTCTGTAGTTCTTCAAGTACTGTAATTCAGAAAATGCACTAGATTATGTTACGAGAAAAAACCCTTCAGCACTAGTTTTTAACCTAGTCACTAAGAAGTGTTATCTGTTTTGACATTTAATAAGAGCAAGAATTTTTATTTTTCATATTACTGACCTACTAGTAGTAAACATGGGTTAGGATGAGAAACTACAAGGAGAACTCTGACAAATAACTTTTGACTCTGAGAAATAACTTTCTTTTTCCTCCTTTATGACAATAATGAAAATTTTGTATCTGTAGGAAGAGGAGTAAATACTGAGACTTTCCAATGTGACCAATCAAAAATATAAAAACTTCACTTCCATTGTACTCGGTTGAGTTGTAGTCCTAAATATTTTCTTACTTAACAGGACCAGTTACCAACAGTTGGTAAGACTTCAGGGTAAGATTGGAGCAAGTTTTCTTGGAAAGGTGACTTCATTACTCCTGTCACCTGTCAACTTTAAAATGGAACTAATAATACACAGGCAATTGAGGAGAACAAAATAACATTGTGAAAACATTTCAAAAAGTGAAGAGTGACTTTGAGCGTATGCTTTGTATTGGACAACTTTCTGATTAATGCTAAGTTTCCTTTAAGTAAATTTTCCAAACCAAATGAGCCCCCTGCCAGGTATTAGTGAGTGCCTCTCAGGAAGACAATATATGACTTCAGGTAATTCAGTGCTAGGTTTTTCAGCTAATTGAACACCCAGGGTGAATTTGTCATCGAAGGTGGGCACCAGTAGGTGGCCCACCTGATTCGGTCTGCAGGCGCGCCCGCTGCGCCGTCAGCTCATTGATCATCCGCTGCTGCTCCTCCTCCTTGGACTTCAGCTCGCTCAGTTGATCTTCCAGCGCGCGGCACATCTTTTCGAGGTTTCCCTGCATTCAAAAAGTGGAAGGAGATATCTCAAGCAAGTATTTGCACCAAAAATACTGTTACTAATGCAGACATTTCATAGCCACAGGACTCACTTGTTTGGAAAATAAATTATTTTCCGAACAAACAAAAGGAAGGAGAGGGGCCTTAGATTGTGATGGAAATACTAAGACATATACTCTAAAATATTGCTAAGTTGCTTTGTGAATGGAACATCTTTACTACCTCATGTTAGCTATGACATGCAAATAGTGGTACCTGATTCAGCTCATGAGATGTCTGTTAGAAGTAAACTATATTTGGGTTTAAGGGGAACATAAAAAGTCCATAATTGATACCAAGTGTTTAAAATGTCACAAATGGATAACTGGATTGTATTTTTCATTTGGAAACTCCTAAATTGTCACTCTGCCTATTATTGGGGTATAGCTATTCTTAAAGAGTGAGCAAATGGGTTGTTCCTCATCTTGTGTGTTGCCTCTCTCATCTTCTCTGCCTCCTCTTTCCAATCACTGCCGACTCTTGAAAGGCTCATAGCAGTTCTGCAGAAATATCTCTGAGATTTAAGCCATGGTTGTACCTTGGCTTTGGAGACCGTCTCCATGTTACTAGCGAGGTCGTCGACCTCCATCTTCAGCTCGCTCTTCTCCTTCTCCAGCTTCTGCTTGACCCGCTGCAGGTTGTCAATCTGCTCCCCGAGCTCGGCCACGCTGTCCGCGTGCTTCTTCCTCAGCGTGGCCGCCGTGGCTTCGTGCTGCAGGGTCGCCTCCTCCAG
>PVJX010021229.1:0-32207 GCA_004027295.1 Dolichotis patagonum
ATGAGATATTATAATACCCATTGATCATTTTCTGTTATTCGGTTCAGAAAGCCCTGGAATTCTTTCACTATATGCATGGCTTTATACTATTGTGTTATGTTTGATATTATTGTAATTGAAACTATGCTCAACTATAGCAGAGTAAGAGATATGGCATTAGATACTGTTGATGCCCAGTTGACTTAATGTAAAGTACTGTGTTGCCTATGTTGTCCTCTTCTGATCTGCTCTGTACTGCCCCTTTTTGTTTTATTCTCTTTTAAATAAAAAAAAATAGGTATTGGCAAAAAAAAATACCATATCTTTCTTATCCATTCTGTGGTTGATGGGCAAGTCACTCTTCCTTTTTTCTGGTCTTATGTCACGTGGAACAATTGTTTTCTCTCTTGATTTTCAGTCTATGAATTTCCTTTCAAGTCAAATGTGTTTCTCATATACAGTGTGTTGGTGGATCTTGTTTCTTGATCCACTCTCCCTGTGTTTCTTTCGATTGGTGAATTGAGGCCATCTACACTAATGGTTACAACCAGCATGCATTGGTTCATCTACACCATGCTATCCTCCTTCTGTTGGCCCTCCACTTTTCCTCTTTGTTTAACTGCAGTGATCCTCCTCCTCTGCTTTTGTTGGAACCATTGTCATCTTTATCTCTCTCTAGAATATCCTTCAGCACACTCTGTAGTGTTGGTTTGGTGGTCATAATTCCTTCAATTGTTCTTTATCATGGAAGTATCTTATTTTTCCATCAATTTTGAAAGATAGTTTTGCAGGGTAGATCAATATGGGTTGGAAGTTGTTTTCTCTCAAGATTTGAAACACTTCACTCCAAACTGTTCTTGACTTGATGGTTTGTGTTGACAAGTCTGCTGTGATTCTGATGGGTTTTCCTTTATAGGTGATCTGTTTCTTTTTTCTAACAGCTTTTAACACTGTGTACTTGTGCTGAATTTTTGGGATCCTGATTATTATATATCTGGGTATAGATTTACTTTGGTTATGGCTCATTGGAGTTCTCTATGCCTTGGTTATCTGTATGCCAGGCCCTTTCCCCACGTTTGGTTTTTTGCTATTACTTCTGTAGTCTTTTTTTTTTTTCATTTGTGTTAATGCCTGCTTCTTCACTGCTGCCTATTATTCTTAAATTATTTTTCTTTACATCATCTTGCAGCCATTGAATTGTTATTTCCTGGTTCCTTGTTATTTTTAAGAGATCTTTCCTTTCACAAGTTAGCTGTGATCCTGTTTTCAGGAGCTGAAAGTGTCTTCAGCCTCTTTCAAGTGGTTTTGCCAGCTTTTAATGGAGCTTTTAATTTCCTGGATCTCTCTTTGAATCTGTTTCATGCATTGTAGTTCCTTTCTATATTGTTCACTCAAGGTTCCCATCATTTTCCTATACTCATCTTCTTCATCTATGTTTTCTTTACATATGCTCAGCAATTCTTTCACTATGTTTGTGATTTCTTCTTTTACCTGAGACATTATTTCTGATCTGATTACTTTTACAGTTTCATGAAGTTGTTTTTTTACTTTAGTTGCTGTCCTCTTGGAGATTTCATGTATGTGATTTCCATTTTCTTCCATGACTATGTCTCCCAGGCTTGTTCTGTGTGGGCAGGAGGTCTGAGATTGCCTTTTGCTCCTTCCTCTTGGCATTCTCCTGGATTCCTCCCAACAAGCCAAGCACTTCCCACATTGGCCATGGTGTGGGGGAATTGGACAGGCACCTGGGTTTCTCTGAACCCAGGTTTCTAGAGAGATAACAGGACATGGGGCAGGCTTCTCCAGACCTGTGCAACCACACTGAGGCTTCCCTGAGGGTTAGGGGTTCATGGTGGTGGGGTTGCTTCTTTTCTCAACCTGTGTGTCTACACTGGGACTCCCTCAATGGCAGCAGGCACACAGGAATGTGTTTGTCTGATCCCCTGGTGGGCACTGGCTGCCTGAAGGAAGCAACAGTCTCCAATGGCAGCCCATGGGTATAAGGGGCATATCTGTCTGTGTCTCCCTGCCCTTGCTGGTTGCCCACAGGAAGCAAGCCATCTGACAGTGGCAGCTGGCACACAGAGGTGGATCTGACCAGCCTTCTCCTTTAGAGGCCAAGCATCTTTCCAGTACAAGAGCTCTTTTAGATTACTGTCATAGTCTATTTCCTGTTGCTTTAACAAACTATCTGGGACCAGGTGATTTATAAAGAGTAGAAGCTGATTTAGCTCATAGCTCTGGAGTCTGAAGGGTTTCAAAGGGTTCCAGGGTTTGAAGGGTTGAAGGGTTTAAGGGCATGACAAGGACATCTGTTCCACTTCTAGCTGTTCCACTTTTAGGGTCTTTTAGCTGTGTGGCGGTATTGTGGATGGCATTCTCCTGATGCAGAGCAAGCAAGGTAGAGAAAACCCATTCATAACCAAGTCGCTCCCTCCACAATCCAGGAATCCATTAAACCATAAACAGGTTAATCTGCTCATGAAGACTGTTCTCACATGACCAAATCACCCTTGGACTTCAGCTCAAAATACTATTAACATAAGAATATAGGGTTTGTAGTGTCAACACATGAGATTTGGTGGACACATTCAAACCACAGCAATTGCTACTTAAAATCTGCCTTTATGTTTCCCTCATACTGATTGCTGCCCTCTCAAATCATCTTTTACTAAAGCAGCACAGAGTTTACAACTGGATCACCTCTCACTTCGGTGTTTGATATCCTCCTTCTTCAGGTAAAGTTTTCCCCATGCATCAGTGTTTTGCTGCTGGATCACCACAAGCTTAGTAGCTTATTATAACACCTGCTTATGTTATGGTATCTGCTAAGGGAGTCTCATAAGACTGAATTCATGAAGTTAGCTGGGCTGCATTCCAGTCTGGAACTTGGGATTTTCTTTCAAGCGCATGTGACTGCTGTGTTAGTTGGATTTCTGTTCCAATACCTAAATACCTGAGATACTGAAACTGGAAAGAGGAAAAGTTCATTTGGCTCACAGCTTTAGAGGTTCCAGCCTCTAATGGGTTGACCCTGTTGCTTGGGTTTGTAATGAGGGGGGTGGCATGGCAGGGAATACATGGCTGGACAACCTGCCCACCTCATGGTGACCAAGAGGTAAAGGAAAGAGGAAGAGACTAGAGCCCCCAAGACTTCTTCTTCTTTTTTTTTTTTTAATTATTTAGTGAAAAAAAGCAAAACAGAAAAAAGGGTAGAAATAATGCAGAATTTCAAAGAAAATAACAGTAATAATTGACTAGTCAAAAAATAACAGTAAGAAATCACTATTTGATAAATTACATATTGTTATCTTAGAAGTGGTTGCTCAAGTCAGAAAATCAAAGCATAAAAAGTAGACAATCAAACAATGAGTGTACAAACTATTCTGTTTGGTGAACTAACAAAAACTTAGTAGTATGGTCATCTATCTTGCACACTTAGCCATACATACAGTTATATCCTTTAGAGCACTTTCTTTCCCTTTCATTATTAGACTATCTGTTATACATTTTGGATCTTATTACTCTTTTGTTTTTTTTTAAATTATTTTTTATACTAGAGAGACAAATGTGAGTCTGTAACCTTAGCAGTTGGTGACAGAACTCCTGGCTGCAAGATTGAGCTGGGGGCTGTTCTCTGCAAGGAACCACTAGCAGTACCTGCTGTGTGATCCCCTCCACAGGCTCTCTCATCTTTTGGAGTTTTCTTTGGGAAGGGCCCAGAGCCCGTAAAATAAGGTCATCTTCAAGATAAGCTCTGTTTAATTCAAAGTAGGCTAGTATGGAAGTTCAGTTATATCTACAAAAGGCCCTTAACCTTGCATACTGCACAACTTACTCCAGAAGTGAAATCCATTATACCCCTGTTATAGTTTGTGTTTGGGTGTGCCCCGGAAGTCTCCTCATGCAGTCATGGTGGGGTAGGTCTTTCAAAGGCAGCTGAGTCTAGCATTTATGATTCGTTTGTTGTCTAGTGCTGGATTGGCAGTGTGAGTGGTGCACTTGCCCAGGGGTGGGTAGCTGACATAAGAGAGGGAAGGAGCCATGCTTCCTTTTTTGCTCTTGTTGCTTTTGGTATCTGCTGCCACCATGAACTGTTACCCCTTTGCCATGCAATCCTGCCTTGGAATCAGCTGAGTATGAACCAAAACCTCTACAAACTGTGAACTAAGTAAACCTTTCCTTCCTTAATTTTAGGTGTTGAGTATTTTGTCACAGCAGTGAGACAAAAGTAATTAACACAACCCCTGATGATTTCCCATGCCCAAGGAGAGAGAATTATATAGCATACAAACACTAGGGGCACAAAGCTTGAAGGCCGTCTCAGAATTCTGTCACCATAATATTAAGCCTTTCACATACAATCTATTTCTCCAGTTGTAGCAGAGTCAATACCCCTTCCTCTATCATCTACTGCCGATGTGGGTTAGGAAATTAGCTCTCTGCAGCCCCTTAGTACAAATCTAAGTGAGCTGGAGGCTGAAACATAACCCGGACAGTAGTGACTCACAGTCAGTTCATATCGCAGGTTCAGGTCAAAATTCTCCATAAGAATCTCCTTTAAACATCAATGATAAGCTCTAGGGGCCACAGGCCTCCTTCTCTTTTCAGCAACCTACAAGATAGGGAGTTTCCCACTCTGTCTTCAGATCTGATAATTCAGTAGACAATTTACAGAACCTAGGAAAACACTAATTATGATTACAGTTTTATCATAACAGAGACAAAGCAGGCCAGCCAAATGAGGAGACACTGAGGGGGGGACAAGACCTGGGAAGTCCCCACATGCATGTTCTCAGATGCATTACTATCCTGATACACTGATGTGTAACCAACCGGAAAGCTTACGTGAGCCTCAGATCCAGAGTTTTCAATGGGATTCCATTATTGTAGGTGTCATTGATTGACACCTGAATCACTGGCCACTGATTGAGTTTGACTGATTCATTGGCTACCGATTAAGTTCAATCTTCAGGCCTCTCTGGTTTCACTGGAGGTTGGGCTGGGAGAGTCACCCTCTAATCACGTGGTGATCTTTCTGGTGTGACCCGCTCTTATTACTGTGAGTGTCTTGGTTACTTTCCTGTTGTTGGGGCACAATGTCTGCCATCCACAAGTTAAAGGAGGAAAGGTTTATTTCAGCTCACAGTGAGTACAGGATTCAGATCATAGTCAGGTGACTCCAAGGCAGGGTGGCACGGCAGAGGAGAAACAGCTCATGGTATGGCAGACAGGAAGCAGAGTGGTTCAGGAGGAGGGAAGAAGGTGGACCCCTCCAGTCCACACCCTCAGTAACCCACCTCCTCCTACCCAGCTTTACCTTCCAGCATCACATTTAGCAATAAACTTGTGTTCCAGTCACCTGCCCAAAGCTCCATCTATGGGCACATGAGGCTTTGGGGGGCAGTTAGAGAAATAAACCTTAACAGTGACATGGTCAGGTATGGTCCTGTGAGCCCACCATGAATAATAAAGGTTCTCCTGTCACTCAGGAAATTCTGAGAATTTAGAGGTTGTCTGTCAGGAACCAAGGACAAAAGATGAACATGTTCTTCAATAGTAGCACACAAATCACTATTACCCATTAACACTGTCACATGACTTTACCTGGATTGGGGCCTCATACTACTTCTGGGATCTCCTGGAATCTTGTGGGAGGCTCTCAGTCCTGGGCATGAGTGTGTGCTTCACAGGAGGTGAGCTGAGGATACCAGGACAATGACAGTGAGAAAATGAGGTATGAGCAGACAATGTATGGACATCCGTCTCTAACAAAGTGCACAATTAAATCTATTCACTTGGTTCATACAATCATCTTTGAGGCCACTGACTTACACATCCTGACCAGCTGTCACAGGAACTTTGGATGAAAGGACATTTGACAAATCTGAGAGGTTGGGATCTGACTGGTCAATGTTTTTACAAGACGTTACATTTAGTCTTTTGATATTTTAAAGTAAAAAAAATTACAAAAAAAATTCATTACCAGATGAGCCATCATAAATGAAATATTCATTTCATTTTCTTTCTGTTTAAAACTTGTGTCTTGAAATGCTTTGTTGTACCTACTTAGAATGATCAGTGGAGGTGCCCGAGGGGATTTCTCCTGGACTTGTTGGTAGAGGACATTAAAATTTCATGAAGGCACTCATGTAATTTTCATGACCATCAAAAGAATTTTGAGTGAAATTGGAAGGAATTTTAAGTGAACGATGCTTCTGGGAAAGATTGAAGCCATCAAGAGTCAAGGTCAGGGATCTAAAGGACACTGTCCTGTCTACCCCTGTGGCAGAGGAGAGGCATTCTGTGCATAGTCAGGGGCCGAGGCCAGATGGCCTGAAAGGAAAAGGGCTCCCTGACATCTCCCTGCTGCTCTAGAGGGTGGCACAGGCTGAGCCGGGCGGCGTGGACTGGAGAAGGACTCACCCTTGGAGTCACCATAGAGACGACTGGAGAAATCGTCTCCAAGGAACCTGAGAAGGATCTCACTGGGGCCAGGTGTTCTCTTGCAGGGCCTTCCACACTCCATCTCCCTTTCTCTGAAGTTATTTTCATTTTGTCTCTGCCCTCCTCAGCTCCCGAATCCACAAGACTACTCAGATCTCTCTAGACACAGTAATTTCCACGTCCTCTGGTTTCTGTCATGGCCTAGGTTTGTGTTTTTAATTAGCAATTAGTTGCACAGTGACTGTGACATGCGTGTTGATTTTCAGGATCGTTGGACTTTGACCAACCTCTGGTTTCCTCCGACCTTACCAGCCCACCTCCAAAAATAGGGTCACGACAGCCTTTCTACAGGTCATTTCCTTTTTTCAGTGTCTTGGCTTTCTTGACTTTCCTGTTGTCAGCGTTTGTACCTCTCTCAGGGCATGTCCACTATGCAGCCGGGAGCTCACAGTTCATGCAGCTCATCTGTGACTTCTGGCGTCTCTGTGGGTGACTTTCCCCCGTGCTGCCTGTACACTGTATTCTCAACTTCTTCCCTGTCTTGGTTGCAGCAATTTCTTACTCCTAGATGGGAACCCAGAGCTCTCTCAGTTGCCTCTATGGGGTCTTGAACACTCAGGGAAGAAGGGGAGATGGCTCCTCTCATTCAGCCACAAATTGAAAGCAGAACGTCCGTGTTCAAGGCTCTCCCATGATTCCAAGGTCTCTTGCTGTCTTTTGATTGTGATGTCCTTAGGCCAGTTTGCTCATGTTCCCTAAAGTATGTTCCCTCCCATGACACTCCTTGTGCATAAGGCCATGGCCCTTACAGATGTCTTGCAGACAAGTGTGACCTCTAAGATAAATGTGACAGTGCTGACAGTGGTTATAGCTGCACTTGTCAGTGGTGGTCTGAATGAGACCATGCTGCAGTGCTCAGGTTGGGTACTCACTTTCTCAGAGACCCATTGGGTCGGGAAATGTCCATTCTCTCATGGCATCCCCATGGGTCTTTGGTGTTTGCTTGGGTTGTGGTTATGACTTGAGATGAGAATATCTTTTCTCCTGCCTGATGATCTGGCCATCACAGCTCTTGTGATAAACACTTGCGATCACGAGTGTGTGGTCAATACCAGAATGTCGGACATCTTTAAGGTCAAAGGTACCTGCTTCTCATTCATTTAGAATGAACCTCTGGCCTTCCAGTACACATTTCTCAGGGGTGGTAATGGACAGAAGGTCTACACGCCTCTGAGCCACTTGGGTTGCTGTCCCTTTGCCAGGCCAGGCAGAGTGATGGCACTCTCCCTGAGCAGGACCAGAGGGTCTGGGCACCAGGAACACTGTTATAAAGGTGGATAGATTTGGTCCCTGAATCTTACTACTTATACTAGTTCCCTCCCAAAGTACAGCAAGTGGTACTTTTCCAAAGAAGATTAAACCCTCTCTTCCATCCACATACTCTTTGGAAAGAGGAACTGGCCATTCCTTTGTCAAGAACTGGGATCCAGTCCCTTTTCCTTTGATCTGGTAGCCTTTGTGACTCAGTTGTAAGAACAGAGCACAAGGGCAATGGCTGTGCCTCCCAAAGCTGGGCTGACACGGTCCTGGAGTTTCTTGGTCCTGCTGGAAAGCTCCATCTGGATATTTGCTCTTGAGATGCACCTACTTGGAACCCAGAAACTGTGGATCTCTGGCCTGTAGGTCCAGGTGAGTCCACTCTCAAGTTATCCTGGCCCAGAACCAATATGAGAGCAAAGAAATATCAAGACGATTCCATCTCTAAACCATCTGAATGTCCCAGTTAATGCTCCAGAAATTGTGAAGCAGAGAAAAGCTGTACTCTGGTCTGTGTTCTTTTACTCTGAAGTGATTCTGGGAACATAGTGCTGTATACAAAGAGGACAACACAGCACAGCAAGAGATGTTGGCCAGCTAAGGGTGCTGTGCAAAGTGGAACTAGATGGCCCCGGAGGGAAAGAAACTCGCAGGTGGTTGCTTGTTGCTGCCCACAAGCCTACTCCTGTGCATGGAGAAGCTGTGGGTGACATGTGGACTGGCATTAGCTCTGTCAGCCTCACACAGGGCCCGGACCAAGGCCCCCGGGTGAATGAACACCAAGTCCACTCCCACCCAGCCCTACCATCAAGGAGGCAAGGTGGGTGCAGAGGAGGCAAAGAGGGCTCACTCCGGGGCTTTCTCCTGGGGTAGGGTAGTGCAGTGAGGAGTAAATGTGCACGCAGTCTTTGCTGGACTGGATCTAGACTTGAAATTGTGCTCTGACATTTCCTTGCTGCAAAGTCTTTGACCACATTCTTTCTGTGTCTATGCTATAGTTTCCTCCTCTGCAAAATGGAGAAGATAAAAATGAATGAGTGTTTGAGAAGAGCTGTGTCAAAGTTTCAGCGTAATGTAGGCCCCAAACTCCTCTAAAGTGCTTACCCTTGTCTTCGGAAGTCCCTGGAGGCAACTGGGCCCAGTTTGTGATAACCAAACATTACGAAGTGCATGTTGTGTGTCAGTTACAGGCTTAAAGTTAGGTCCCTCGGACGCACCATCAATAGGTAGCCCTGGTTGGACTCGCAGGCCTAGGGTTGGCCATGGCACTTTTTACCTAAGGGCCAGCCAGCAGCAACCATGTGAAATGACTATTGGTGTTTGCATCTGGAAACAGTTATTTAAGCACTCATGCCAACAGGAAGATGGGAAGCTATCCTGGGGCTGGAGCAAATGGCAATCTCAAGCTTTGAAGGCTGTGAAGCAGGGGCCTGCTGTGCGCTGGGCTCTGGCAGAGACTTCTCTGAGGCCCGAGGAGTGGCCTCATGACAGAGGAGCCCAAGCTTGGGGCTGGCTGCTGTGTGTGCCCACTGCTTGCCAAGGGCCATGCAAGGAGCTGCAGAGGTGACGGGATGAATGCAGTTTCCACAATGGAGGGAGGTGGTGGTTTCTCTTTCAGGACTTGCAGAGGAGGAAGTCCTGAGGGTGAAACATGTGACAAGGTCCACCCTTGAGCTGAAGCTCAGGAAGGTGTAGACGACAACCTGGGCACCTCTCCTTGCAGAATAGTTGCTTCAGCTTTAAAGTAAGCCCTGTTTCTGAGTACTGATATGTACAGAGCTGGCTGTGGTATTTCCTTCTCCCTTCAGTTGGCTTTAAGCCATGCGAATAAGGCTAGTTGAGGTACTGATATGAAATTCTTAAAGCCAGCTGACAATTTCTTGTTTCCTCACCTTCTATTCCCTGTAAGTGGTTGAGCACAGCAGGATGGCAGAGCCAAAAAGCTCCAGGAATGTCAATTGGGTTCAAGCCTCAAAATAAGAGGCTGTGACTTCCCAGGGCGCAAAACTTTACACATCAGAAACCGAAGAAACAGGCTTCTAAATTCACTCACGTGCTATCCCAGTCACGTTATACAGATCTGGACCCTTCTCCCTGCATATTGTGGAGGTACCTTTCTCATCACCTGGCTGTCTTAGCTCGCATTACTCACATAATTCCCATTTGCTATATTGCATATGGTCAACCTCTCAAGAGGTACTCAGACCTCTGGCTCCCATTTGTTAATAGTGGTGGCAGGTGGGGGGGCGGGTAGGGGGAGCGGGGAGGTGGAGGGGCAGGGGGAATGTTTGATTCTCAGCCTTCGTGCCAGTAGACTCATGGCCGCTTACCAGGGAGGTGGGCTGGTTGCTTGGTTTCCTGGTGCCCTAAGTTCCAACATGGCATGGATCTCAGGAGACACTGGGTGGTTCCCGGGGCAGCTGTTCTTGATGGTTTTTTTTTTTTTTCAGCAAGGAGACCCCATCATTCCAAACAGACTTTGAGTGACAAGTGTCTACAGGTTAATTTATCCATCCTGTTTTCTGCCTCCGTTGGCTTTTTTCTTTCCTTTTTTTTTTTTTTTTTGGTATTGGGAATTGAACCAAGACTTGTGCTTGCCAGGCAGGCATTTTTTTGGCATTGCTGTAGCCTGGCATTTTGTCTAAGTCCACAGTCTTTGGAGCAAGGTCTTCTCCTCCACCCACTCCCACCCAACTCAGCCCCTTTAAGCCCCTAGTGAGGGCAGAGGAGGCTGGGAATGATTAATCATTGAGTTTTGCAGACATTGTAGCCCTCTGTCTTCTCAATAACTGTGTGTGGCAAGAATGTCTCTTTCTGTTTCAAAGATGGAGAAGCTGAGGCCTGGGGAGAATGGAGTGACTTGTCCAAGGCTGCCCAGTTAGCCATGGATCAAACATGGCATAGACCCAAGGGTCTGACCTAACGCCAGCCCTGCCTGCACACCCACTGCCCAGAGAGCAGATGGGATGGAGATGGAGGGTGCAGGCAGCGTCCTGCCAGGATCCCTGTAGCCCTCCTGCTGATGCAGCCCTAGACAGAGGGATGTCCCCTGAGGGACAGGGTCATCTACAGAGGGCTCCAAGAAAAAAACCTCTTCTGCTTTCCACTGGTGCATCACACACACCTCCCCAATGCCCTCTGTCCCTAGTGTTGAAACCTCAGTTCTGAGCAGGAAGCAGTGACGAAGAGAGATCACTTCCTCACCAAAGGCAAATCTTGCTGCCAGGGCCTGCAGTTCTCAGAGGGGTGATGCTCACCGGCCTGCCTTCCTGGTGCTCTTCCAAAGACAGCTCTGCAAGCCTGGACACTGCTCATCTTGCCCCAGTGTCCAGGGTACTGTTGGGAGGGGTATCAGGAGCCAGTCCACGTGGTCATACTTAGAAGCCTCTGCTGGACATTACTTTCATGGCCTCTTACAGCTGCATTGAACCCAAGGGCAGCTGCTCCCCTGTGGTCTTGGCAAGGGAGAGCTGCTCAGGCAGAAACTTCCAAGAGTAGAGAGAGAATTCAAGAGCCCTCAACCCAGTTCGATATTGTGGGGTACGAGGAAAGAGCCAGGTTTGAGAGGCTCTGATCCCGTCACCCAGGCATGAGGGTTGAAGTGAAAGTGTGTGCTTGACTACCCTGGGGGTCCTGGAGCTCACAGCCCCAGCTTATCCCAACCCAGGGCCTCCGGGGCTCAGAATAGCAACCCTTTCCCCCAGTAGTAGCAGAAGTTTGGGATCAGGGAAGAACTGTTCATTTGCTGAAGGCCTTGCATAGCACTGGGAATGGACAGGTATACTTTCTGCTTCTCACTGTAAAACAGGGCCTGGGCAATACTGACAACAGCCACTGAGGGGAAGGTGGATCCCACTGGGCCTGGTGTGAAGACCCCATACTTCCACCAGCAGCTCATTCCCACCTCCTTTGTCCTGTCTTTCCCTCACTTAGAGGCTGTGGTGTAAGTAGAGGATTTCTAGAATGATGGCATATTGGTCAAGGTTCTCCAGAGAAACAGAACCAATCGGGGCTACCTATCTACTCATCCATCCATCTATCATCTATCTATATCTATCATCTAGTTATTTATCTATCATCTATGTCTATCGTATCTATTGTCTATCGTCTATCTTCCTCCTCTTCTTCCTCCTCCTCCTTCCCCTCTTCTTCCTCTTCCTCCTCCTCCTCCTCCTCTCCTCCTCCTCCTCCTCTTCCTTCTCTGTCTATTGGATTGGCTCAAGTGTTACACACAGTGACAAGCCCTGAGCCTGCAGCTCTGTTATTCCAGCTTGAAGGCAGCAGGCAAGGAGAATCTCGTGTTGACAGGAGGGTCCTTGTGCCTTTAGTTCTCCTGCATTTTTTTTTTTTTGGTACCAGGCACCCAGTTCAGGACCTTGTCTTACCAGGCAGGTGCAGTGCCTCTGAACTATATCCTGGCCCTGCCTTTGGTTCTCTCTGGGTCTCTCACTGACTGGGTGAGACCCACCCATGCCATGGAGACCAATCTGCTTGGCTTGGTCTACTGGTTTAATGGAAATCTTGTGCAGAAACGCCTTTGCATACATTATCCAGAATAGTATTTGACTCAGTACCTGGGCACCTCAGAGCTGAGTCAACTTGTCACATGACCTGAACCTTCACGCTGGCGTGTGTTCAGAGGGAGGTGGTATAGCCGCTACAGGCTGGGACATAAACTCCAGTTTTCTGAGATTCAGGTTTCTCAGCCATAAAGGCCATCCTGTGAGCACGAGACGCTAATAGGTCAATGCCACCTAGGCACTTGTGATGTGCGTGGCTCCCTGTCAGATTCTTGCTGGTCAGCCTCAGTGTCCAGCCTGGAAGGGGCCCAAGCAGTAGTGGCATCAATGCCTTTGAGCACTTAGCAGCTGCTTCCTGGCCAGGGTCACTGCATGCCCGTCTGTCGCTGATGTCTATGGGACTAAAAGCCATCCCTGAGATGCTGTCCACTCCGCTGGGCCCAGACAGTCCCCATCTGTGGATCTGCGAGACCAGTGGCTCCACTGTCAATCCACTCCCCGGAAGCTGACTTCATCTGGGGCCAGAGGAAAGAGTGGCCCTTACGGGCAAGGCTCAACGGCCACCGGGGTCGCTGTGTGGAGAGAGGACTGCAGCAGGCCTCTCTGCTGTGTGTGGATGGGTTTTAGTCTGGGATCAGCTCCCTACCCCAGGTTCTCACTGAGCTCCTAAAACCAAATCTGGTGGGAGAACAGCAGACCTTTTACTAACTACATGAAAAGATTTAAAGTGATTTGAAAATCAACTATATGACACTATCAGAAAGAATGGATGGTGAAGAGACTACTGATTTGGGACAGGTTTCATCTGTCTCCTTCACTCACCTTTACCCATGCTGTTAAAAGATGTGAGACACTGAGACCCAAACCATGACCGTGACTATACCTCTCCCATGGCCATGGGAACCCCAGACCTATAGGATGGCTGGACCCAACCATCCTGGATAACAGGTCTGCACATACCATCTTCACACCTCTGTTTCCCCATCGGGTGGGGCACAAAATGTAAGTCACCCATACCCTAAAGAGTATGGTCCTTGCTAGAGGTTGGATCTGAATTGTCCCCCAAAGGCCCACATGTTGAAGGTCTGTTGGTTGCCAGCATGTAGTGCTCTTGGGAGGTGGGGGGACCTTTAAGAGGCGGGGCCAATGGGAGGAGGAGCCTCTCTTGAAGGAGGTACTGGGATCCTAGCACCATGAGGTGAGCTGCTTCCTTCTACTACCTTCTCCCTCTGTGACTTATGTTGCTCCTACAGGCCTGAAACAACAGGGCCAAGCAGCTATGGGCTGAAACTCTGAGACCATGAGCCAAAATAAACCTTCCTCCACTGAAGCTGTTTATGTCAGGTATTTTGCCACAACAGTAGAAATTTGACTGCTACAGACCTTATATAGGAAGCAATTCTAGACAATGCCGTGGGCAGAGAGTAGAATTCCAACCACAAGCCAGCTCTGAGGCCCCAAGCAACCATAGCAACCCCACCGACGTGGTTACTTTCTCTCCGCTGGCCCAGATGCTACACTGTGTCTGGAACAAAGGAGGTGGGAAGGGTGTATATTGAGTGCAGGGTGGATAGATGGCTGGGCAGGCGGATGGATGGGTAGGTTGCTGGCTAAGTGGTAGGTGGGTGGATGGGTGGATGAGGCCAGAGGAAGCAATGTCAGGATGGGTGGGAGGAGCTTTGCAGAGAGATCTGCCTCCTGTGAGGCGAGGGCTCTCTCTCTAAGGTTTGTTGGGCACTAAAGAGCTTTTTATTCTCTATCTCTGAAAGGCCAAGTAAGGTTCTTGATCATAGGTGTAAGGGGGCTGAAGGATCCTGAAAAATTTGACTGAATCCTTTACATACTGTGTGTCTTAGTCATTTTCTCCGCACTGGAAGAAAGTGCTTGACATCCACAGTCTAAAGGAAGAGGGGTTTATTTTAGCTGACGTTTTCAGGCCATGGTGAGCTGGCACCAAGGCAGAAAGGTGTGGGGAGGGTCTGCAAGAGGACAGCTGCACACACCATGGCAGCCAGGAAGCAGAGGGCGAAGGGAGGAGCCAGGGAAGGAGACGCACCCTTGCTAGAGTTCCACCTTGGTGTCTGGCCGGCACACCAGCCATGCTAACCTCCTTTTCTCTTGGTCTTTCCTCTGCCTGGATAGTACAAAGCCCCATTTCTATCTGATTCCTTAGACTGTGTCTCTTTGTGTAGGAGTGTAAGAGTGTGTGTGTTTATGCCTGTGCCGGTTGTTGGAGTGTGTACGTATATTTCTGAGTGGCTGTACGGGGCTGTATGTATACGTGTGGGGGGTCATAGCGATGAGTACGGGGATTTTTGGGCTATGCGTTGTATGTGCGTGGCCAAGTTGTGCTGCATAACAATCTACATGTCTGAAGGAAGAATTCAATGCTCTCTATAACAAAGGCTGGCAGGGGCTCCATGCTTACAGTCCCTTCGGAAGCCAGTCTAGTGTGGGGCCCATGTCCACAGGAGTTTCTCCATTGGTGAGATGGGGAGAAAGGAATTGGGTAAATTGTGCACTTCTTAGCATTTTTGCCCAGAAGCAACACATATTATTTTATCTCATGCTTTTTTTAAATTTTAAAGAGAAAATACAATAAAAAACAATGATACAGAATTTCAAAACAAGCTAATAAGGGATTAACAATGGTTAACCTATTGTGTACTGTTAATCTTCAAAACACTTGCTCAGATTACAAGATACAGGCATGAGAAATTGATTAAACAATATAAACACAAACTGTTCTTTTCAAAGAAATTAGTAGTGCAATTATCTTAGCTATTATATATATATGTATTTTCCTTTTCTCTCTATTCTTTTTTCCTTTCCTCCATCCCCGTTGTTTTTTCTTTTTGAACAGTTTCTTCCCCTTCCACAATATCTACTGTATATTTTGGATCTTATTTACTTTTTCAGTTTCTTACCCTAGGGAGATAATATGATATTTACATATGCAAGTCTGACTTATTTCACTTAGGAGTATGGTCTCAAGTTGCACCCATTTACCTACGAAAGTCTTGTGTTTATCCTTCTTTTATAGCTGTGTAGTACTCCACTGTATCACATCTTTTTTATACATTTCTTGGTTGTTGGGCATTTGGGTTGTTTCCAAGATGTAGCTATTACAAATTGTACTGTATAAACTTGGGTGCATGTATATCATTATGGTATAGGCAGAGAGTTCATGAACAAAGCCAAACTGCACAAAAAGAACTTCAAAAAAATCAATAACTAGGATATCATCTTATTAAAAAGCTTTTGTACATCGAAAGAAATTACCAGTAGAGTGAAAAGGACACCCACAGAGTGGGAAATAATTTCAATATGGTACAACAGATGGTATAAAATATTTTAGTATGGTGTAAAAAGTGGTATGATGTTTTTAATTCTTCTGGGAAAATACCCAGAAGGGGAATAGCTGGGTTGAATGTGACCTCTAATCCTTATTTTTGAGGATTCCCCACCCTGATTTCCACAGTGGTTGTACCAGTCTACTTTCCCACCAACAGCGGAGCTGGGTTCCTTTTTCCCCATAGCCCCACCAACCTTTGTTATTCACTGATTTCTTGAAGATAGCCATTTTTGCTGGGGTGAGATGGAACGTTAGTGTTGTTTTGATTTGCATCTCTCAAAATGACCAGTGATGCTGAACAGTTTTTCATGTATGTATTTTCCATTTGTATTTCTTCATCTGATAAGTGCATATTCATCTCAGATACCCATTTTTTGGATTGGGTCTTTGACTTTGGGGAGAAGATCTAAATTTTATTAATTCTTTATAAGTTCTAGATAAAGTGCTGGAGGGACAGTTGGCTAAATTTTTTTTCCACTCTCAGTTTTTTTTCAGTCTGTTGGTGATTTATTTTGATGTGCAAATACGTTTTAATAAGGTGAGATTCTGGTTGATTCTTTGAAGTACTTCCCATGCAATTTGTGTTTTGTTCATGAACTCTTTATCTACACCCATGTCTTCAGGATTTCTAATTACCTTTTCTTCTAGTAGATTTAGTGTTTCTGTTTTAATATTTAGGTCTTTGATCCACTATGACTTTAGTGCATGATGGTATACATGGGTCTAGTTTTTGTCTTTAGTATGTGAAAAGCCAATCTTTCTAGCACCATTTATTAAAGAGGCTATCATTCTTCCAGTGAACGTTTGGCCTTTTTTCAAAGGCAAAGTTACTGAGTGTTTGTAGTTGTGTGTGCATCATTTAATCTGTTCTGCTGGTCTCCAGTTCTTTTTTTTTCTAGTACCATACTGATTTTATCACAGTAGCTTTGTAGTATAATTTCAAGTCAGAGATTTTGATACCTCCTGCCTTGCCTTTATTGCTCTGGATTGCCTCATGTATTGTTGTTCAGAACAAATCACATGATCTTACCCAGTTGAAAGGGAGGGTAGCACAACCCTCTCCAGGAGGAATGGGAGCTGAGATAAAAATAAATTTCCCTGGGTGCTACCACAGGGCCAGGAGTTACTGTGGACCTGTTGCAGTTACTGTCTCCCCAGAAACTAGGACAGGATTAAAACCCATAGGTTAGGAATGTCCATCCCTTATGCTCAGAGGCACTCAGATTAAATAAAAATCCAGTTTGAAAAATGGCAGTCTTTCTGTACATTCCGAGAAGAGAGGATCCATTACTATTCTAGTCAGGGGTCTGAAGTGGAAGTGTTTGTGAAGGGGTACTGTAGGATTTGAGCAGGTGAACTCACAGTATTCACAGTGGAACAGGTTAACTTCTCTCGGGTGCTATAGTGTTCAGGAGCTGCGTTACCTTTCTACATTGTTTGCTTATCTGCAAACTGGGGCAGATGACTGTATCTGCTGAAATAGTACCTGGACGCTACTCCTTCCAGGGTGTCCTGGAGCAGAAATCTGGCATGTGCTACCATTATGCTCTTTGCAGTTGGTCTTGGAATGCTATGAGCAGCCCTGCTGTACCCTTCACTCACGGTGCAGGCACGGACACGCTGCTTAGCACCTCCTTCCATCCTTGGTGGTCTCATTTGGAATTTGGACGGTGATACTTCCATCCAGTTCTGGTAAGCATACGAGACCTCTGCTGGGCAAGCCCAGGCTGGTGTGTGGTATGTGGAAGGGGTTCGAGCAGGGATGGCAGCAGGGCGATTCTGGGGACCTGGCCCACTATACTTCACCTCTACTCAAGAGTCAACTCAAAATTAGATTTGCTCTTTATTTTTTAATTGGAGCAGTACCTCCTCTTTCTTTTCTTAACAGCAAACTTTCTGCTGGATTTGTAATCCTAACAGCCGGTTGCAGCTGGTGCGGCTTTGTGGGTGGGCACACTTTTCTCCGCAGTGTCCCTCATGTGTGACATGAGAGCTGGAAATACCAAGGGGAAGAGACCATTCAGATCCTGACTGCACAGAACTAAAGCATTTTCAACAACGAGGGTGGGGGAGAGAGGTCATTAATTCCAGAGCGCCTGGGAGCCAAGGCAGGCGCCTCCGTTAGAAAGTTAAAAATTGCATTTTATTTCCATTTTGATGAGATTTTTATGAGTTAGAAGAGATGAAGTCAAATCTCATGAGTGTAATGGACCCAGAAAGATCACAGACACAGGATTGAATCCAATGAACCATGAGGAGTTTAGTAAATTAATTAAATATAAGAAAAATATAAGAAAATATTAATGTTTTATGCCTTTGGATTAAAATTCCCAAAATATCTTCAAAAGACAATGGCAGTTCTCATCCTGAGGCACAACAATGGCACGGACATCCTCCCTCCCGGCACTCGCCTTTGTTTCCGGAAGCCGCAGTGTGGATATCCATGATGGGAGCGGGTGAGAAGCAGGTGAGGGAGGCGCCTCCAGAAGCTTCCACTTGATTCTCAAGCGATCAGTCCTGGACCTCGCTCACGGCGGATTCACAGCTGTGTCCCCTCGTGGGGATCGGGTGTACCTGTGGACTGAAGCGGAGTCACCATGCATGAACTGTCACTTCAGGCCACTTTCTTGGGCAGCAGCTTCTGCCTCTTGCAAGAGTCGGTGAGACCTAACACTCGTGCAGCCAGTTAAGTGAGGCAAGGCTTGCTGTTGAGTTGGGGTTGGGGTACAGCTAGGTGGCAAGGGACTGCAGAAGCCTGCGGTTTTTGACAAACTGGTCACCCGGGGCTCAGGAAAGCTCACTTGTTGATGCCTCAAATGCACAGCAGCTGGAGGATTCTGGGTAGCAGCCCATCCTGGGTTTTTTATCCTGAAGGCAGCATGACACAGGGGGCTAATGAACAGGAAAAAATACCAGGGTTGTTTGACAAATATGGTGAAAGTGTAAGGTTTTTAAAAAAAGAACAACTTATTACAGTAAAAGATAAATTGCTAAGAAAGACAGGATAAGTTTGAAGAAAGGTGGAGTATTTTGAATATTTTGAAGAGGATAAATAGCAATATGCCTTTACAATAGACAATATGTAATAACATTTTCGATGTAAACATTCACTGTATTTTTTGATCACCCCATGTATATCCTGGTGTTGGAGAGACAGGAGCAGAGCAGGAGTTGCCCTAGCCAATGCCTCTTTATCTCAGGACTTGCATTCACAGCCCGTTCTACAGTCACTGCTGAGCGCTCCAGTGCAGGAAGCCTGGAGGTCCAGGTCAGTCCAAGCACCCAGAATACCAGCCTGCACAAGCAGTTGGTCAGAGTGGCTTCAGGACTGGTGTATAAAGCCTGCAGAGAATTTCTCTGGGAATGTGGATGCAAGTAAGCTCAGATATATAGAGAAGTTTGGGAAAAGAAAAACTAGGGCTCAGGAAGCAGCTCCTGTCGAATGGGAATCCCCTTCTGATAGCCCCGCTCCAACACATGCGTGCGTATTAGCTCCAGTAAGGCAGGAGGTACCTGGGCTTTCATTTTGGATAAGTAGTGTATACTCAGCACTCTACAAATATGATTTCATTTTATTAGATCAACAACCAAACGTGGCCTAATGATGGACATCATTATTGCCACAATACCATACAGAGAGAAGCAGTAAGTACACAGATGTGTGTCATTTCAAGTTTAAGACCACAATCCCCAGGTGCTCAGCAATCATGCTGCTGGGCAAACTCACTGTGAAGGCCCAGATGGCAAATATTTGAGGGTTGGCATACCGCACAGTCTCTCACAACCACTCAGCTCATTGTTAGACGTGTAAAAATGACTACAGACAATACGTGGACAAGAGCAGTGGTGGCTGTGTTCCAGAAAACTTCCTATGTGGAAGCTGAGCTTTAGATTTCATACGATTTTGACACGCTACAAGATGTTATTCTTCTTCTGATTATTTTTGCAAGCCATTAAAATATATAAAAGCCGTTCTTAGCTCCTGGGCCATATAAAAACAGGTGGTGCTGGGATTTGGCTGGAGGGCCGCGGTTGGCCGACTCCTGTTAGAGACCATTCCTTCTCTCTTACCATACGGGACTATGTCACAGCTTTCCTTGCAAGCCTCTACTACCTTCACCATTATTCTCTGCTGAGAACCTTGCTTCTGTCTTTACTGAGAAAAGAAAAATATCAGAAGAGAAAAATCTACAAACCCAGCTGTCATCATCTGCTCCCACATCTGTGCCACCCAGAGTCACAGACAATCATCTTGGCTCTCATTTCAAGTCAACCCAGTGGGCTGGGCGTGGTGGCACGCATCTGTGACCCCAGTGCTCAGGAGGCTGAGACAGGAGGAGCCCTATGAGTTAGAGGCCAACCTGGGCTTCATAGTGAATGCAAGGCCAGCCTAAACTGCATAGCAAGACCCTGTCGCAAAAACCAACACCAACACCAAAATCAAGTCACTTCAGCAATTCTTGCCCCTCTCCTAAATCATTCCTATAGGCATTCAGCAGCGCTGTCCTTCCTCTAATTTGAGGGAACAGATCTGTCCTTCCGTCCTCTCCTTCTCAGTGGTCACTGCTGTGCTCCCGCTTGGCCCCAGGCAGCACTGCAGGACCCCTCTGTGCACACAGCCATCAGCGCTTCTCTGCAGTCTCTCTCTAACAGTCACCTTTAAGTTGAAGCAGGTTTTAATATAGGGAAATAAACAGACTTTCTGTATATAGTTCACTGGTTTGACAAATGTACATTCCCTCACCTCCTAAATCAAGACAGAGTATTCCCATTATACTTGAAAGTTTCCTTTTGTAAACCTGTTTCAAGATTCTACTTTGATTTCTACCACTATAGGTTAGTTTTATCTGTTTTTAACTGCCTGCTTAAAGAATTCTTCAACGCTTCACTCTAGTTTTTGCTCTCAGTTTTTCATATTTGTACAATTATGTTTAAAGTATCATTGTTTTCTCATCTCAAAATTTAAGTGGTCTAGGGTCGACATTACTGAATATTGTACTAGATAACCAGTGAGTTTTTCTGCCTTTTTGAGTAGCTAACACTTTTTTAATAAAGATGTATGACGGGTGTGGTGAAGGGTGTTTTGTGGCAGTCTGGACTGCGTTATCTTTCTCTAGAGATTGCTGGGCACCGTGCATAGGACACTGTCACACTTCTCTCCAAAGCCTTAGGGTTAGAGGGTCTGGTGCTGTGCTCGCGCCTCTGATCCATTTCTACTTCCTTCCTTGGTGAACGCTCTCAGGCTCACAAGTTTAAATAGTCCACACATGCTGAAGGCACTCTTTTCCAGGGGTGAAGACCACATTTCGGAGTTATCCTTGACTCCATTTTTTCATTTTTACTCCTCATCAAATCCAAACTATTGACACTGCCATAGTCAGTGTCAAAGTAAATCTGGTGTCCTCTGCTACTACCAGGCCCGACATGTAGTCAACGCCCACCCTGCTTCTTGCGTGGCCTTTGTTCTGCCTCTTCCTTTGCCTATGTCCCTGTGCACTGTCTTCTTCCCTCAGCAGCCAGGGCTCTCCTTTCAAATGCCTATCAGATCCCAGGGCTGTCACAACTGAACGTGCAACAGCTTGCTATTTCACTGAGTAAAAAGCAAAGTCCTACAGTCTAGAATGCCTTGTCTCATCTCTCTGGCCTCAACTCCCACTACTTTCTCTCCTACTCCAGCTGTAGTGCTGTGGGATTTCTATGTAGAGAGAGGGGCACTGAGGCCCTTTTTGCAGGAAGCAGCTTTGTTAGGGTGGTCACTAACTCGGCGGATTCACATCAGAAGGCTGAGTGTGGGCCGTGCTATAGTTGCAGGTTTTTAAACAGTTGTTTTGACTTTGTCTCCCCAGGATTGGCCTACACTAACATTTGACAGTGTGGCTGGGTATGTATTAATATCCTGCAGTCTGGCTGGTGTGATTTATGTTTCATTTATGATTTATGTTACGGAGTTACAGCAGAACTGTACCTGCCTACATAGAGGCTGATACTGTTCGTTGTAGTGTAAACAGTAACACGCAGGAGGGTTCGTACCGCAATAGTACACTCCATCTGTGTTTCAGACTTGCTGAGGAATGGCTCTTACTTTTTCTTCCTATCATGCTTTCCTGCAGATGTCTGCAGGGCAGGAATCAAGTCCAGAGAGACTGGGAAGGGTTTACTTGCTGTATTCATGAGTCTCATATGGAGGCATAGGTTGCCAAAGACCAGCACGGTGCTTGATGGAATCTGGGATTACTGACATGAAAAATGAGCTAGAAAGGAGATCGTGGGCATGGAGGTCAATCTGGAGTGGTGTCTCTGATGGGTTGGTCACATTCAGTTGTTCTCTGCTCTCCAGGCTGTTGTGACACTGGGGCTGGACAGCGCCTTGTCTCACAAGCAGCCCCCACCAGTGTCACCACCATGGTGTCTGGTGTGGCTCCTGGGAGGCCTACCTCCCTGCAAGCCTTCCTTGTTTTTGCACGTTCTTTGCTGAGTAGAAACAGGGCACAACTGGCTAAGCATTTCTTCTGCCATGTTAGTCACAGTCCTTAACTTATTAAGAAACAAATTTTAATATTATGAATAAGTGTGTAGTACTATCTATACATGTAATGAAAATAGTCACAATACCACGATCACCTCACATCTTCATATTCAACTTAAGAAATGAAACACTGGAGGAGTTTCAAAGATGGCGGACCTAGAGGTAGCAGGATATGGAGCCTCTCTGAGAGAGACAGCTCAAATGCCAGAATAGAACACCCTGGAGAGATCCAAACAGAGTGAGATGGACTCTCTCAACCCAGGAAGAAACTGAAGGGAAAGAGACTGCTCGAATACGAGGTCCCGGGGCTACCATTAGAGAAGCTAAGATCGGCAAGCACTGCACTCTGGCCGAGCTGCCTGAATTCGTGCCCGAGATCCACTTGAGTGACCGAACCCACGCCGAAGCGACTGGCTTGAGCGGCCAGAGTGTGGAGCTGAACAGCCCTGTGTGCGGCTCGCCTGGCCACGTGATCCACCCAGAGGCACCGTGAATTCACGCTGCAGCCCCACTGAGCTCAGAGGTCGGGGAGCCCAGCAGTTCTTGGGGACCAGCATCAACACGTGGTGTGTGATAGGAATGGGACCCTCCCATGGGAAAGAGGCAACCAACTAGACGACATATTGGAGTTGGGCAGGAAAGCCCTGGCTCTGTAAGGAAGCGGCTTCAGTTGGTTCTACTCCCCTCACAGAGTGGATTGGAGGGATCTGCTTGGACTGGGCTGGACCCAGTGGGTCATCAAAAATCAATTGGTTCCCTGAGGGCGGCACTCACTGATGTAGTGAAGGCCTGTGAAGGTGGACTGGCCTGGAGGGGAGGAGCCAGCATATACTACCCTTGCTTGCACTTCACTCTCTGATAGTGGATGGCAGAGGGCAGAAGCCCCTAGCCTACAGCAGTACGTGCTCCAGAAGAACCCTAACCAACAGGAAGAGGGGCTGGGAATTACACTATACACTTGTATGGAAGGAACCAAAAACATGATGAGAGGGAGAAATAAGAAAAAGCCCCCAGTCCCCAGCCCTGAGAATGTTGATCCAGGAGAGGTAAATATAAAAGAGACTGAGGGCAGCAAACATGCAACATCAAACACAGCATCAGTGGACATAAAGAGATATCTTCAGGACCTCATAAACGAGATCAAAACTGAAATATTAATTCAAGTTAAACAAGAGATAAGTAGATTGATAAAAGAAAGGCTGGGCATCTCTCAAGAAGACACAGACAGAAGAATGGAGGAACACAAGAGGAGAGAAATGTTCCATGAACAATATAAAAAAACCCTAGAATTCATGAAATAGATTCAAAGAGATTACCTGCAAACCAAAAACTCTATAGAAAGTTGACAAAACTCCTTGAAAGAAACCAAAGATAGACTATTAAAAATTGAACACAGGCTTGCAATGTGTGATCATGAAAGGGAAGATCTGTTAAAAATAACAAGGGAGCAGGCAGTAACAATTGGAAGGCTAGAGGATGACAAGGAGATCTATAACTTAAGAATAAAGCATGTGAATGAAGAAGCAGGAGTCAAAACAGAGGAACTGCAAAGGCTATTCACAGAAATTATTAAGGAAAACTTCCCAAACAGAGAAAAAGGAAATGATATGCAGATGTATGAAGCATACAGAACTCCAGCCACCTATAACCAAAACAGAGCTACACCCAGACACATAATAATCAACATCCCAGAAATTCAGTATAAGAACAGAATATTAAAAGCCATCAGAGAAAAGAAACAGATCACCTATAAAGGAAAACCCATCAAAATCACGGCAGATCTCTCAACACAGACCATCAAGTCAAGAAGAGCTTGGAGTGAAATAATTCAAGCCCTGAAGGAGAACAATCTCCAGCCCAGATTGATGTATCCTGCAAAACTCTCTGTAGAAATTAATGGAGAAAAAAGATGCTTCTATGACAAAGAGGAACTTGGAGAATTTGTGACCACCAATCCAACCCTACAAAAAATATTAAAAGACATTTTAGAAAGAGAGAAAAAGAATACGAGCATTTCAGAAACAGTGGCAGAGAGGCCTCAGTGAATGGGGCAGACAGTGGAGTGGAAGAGAAAAATAGACTACCAATGGCAGAAAAATAGAATAGCAGAAATGAGGCAGAGAAGATTGGCTATAATCTCTAGTATAGAGGGACTCGAAATACTAACAGAGAGAAACACAGTAGATCAGGAGATAGGGTCCATTGAGATGCTCTATATAAGCAGGCAGTGGGACCCAAAATAAGCAGTGCACCCTATGGGAGTGAAAGGGGAGTAATTGTCTGAAAAAGAAGGCAGAGGATACTGTTAATGGGGTAACAAGATTTAAAATCTACATTATTCTCATCACTCTGCTTGGATGGATTACATGCTATTCCAGTTTGTCTACTTATACTAGACTTGAGGACAAGGTCAGCTATCCCAAAAATAAGAGGATATAATATGGTAATCATCCTTAATTTACTATCAACTTAACCAGAAGCCCTGTATAACTTACACTGTCTTATTATGACTGATCTTATTTGAATCTGGTTTGTTAGAGTGCTATCTTATATTGACTGATTTTATTCAAATCTGTTATGATTGACAGCATCAAGTCTAAGAGTATTGGCAACTACTCTGAAGATGACAAGATTCACTAAGATACCCACTCTGGTTTGATTATTACTTGCTTTTGAAGTCTTATAATATCTCCAATGCTTTGTTTTTATTAATGTTGTTATATACTGCTGAGACATCATGGTAACCATTGTAGATCACCTTGTATTGTGGTTTTATATAACTTTTTGCTTCATGCTTTTCTAGGAATTGTTTTGTTTTGTCTTGCTTTGTTTTGTTTTTCTCTCTAGTACAGAAAGGATAGATATACATGTAGAGACTCATGCATGTGTAGAGCTTATAAACAGTTTACAAGAACCAACTATATAATGCATGTTGAAATGAACAACTATTTTGAAGAAAAAGAGACATTACAGTATCCAGTGCTGACTCCATAATGTCACGATGTGAAATCCAGCAATACTATCATTCTTTGTTCAAAGTGATTTTAGCTTGTTTTGTTTAAGTTCAACACACATGAAGGCATGGACAGCTGTTTTGAAGAGAATGAGAGACACTATGACAGCCATTCTTGGATTCCCTATTGTCTGGTCTTGAAGACCTGAAACACCCTCCTCGTACTGCTTAGATCAGTTCCATACTATGTTGCTTCATGTGACCTCCCTGTATGTGACAATATGGACAACTATTAGGAAGAAAACAAGAGTCAATGTGATGAAGAGTGAATATCTCTGATTGTCTAGCTTTGAAATTTATGTCTCTTACATTGCTTTCCTGTGACCCGCTTTGTTCTGTTTTGTTGTGTTTAATTTTACCCTTTTGATATAATTGCATGTATGTTTGAGTGTGTAAGATGGATGATCATATTGCTGTTTTTGTCAGATCATGGAGCAGAACTGTTAACAGCGTCACTGTTTGAATGTCTACTTTGCAAGTTTTAATTATGTAATCTGAACAAGTATTAAAAAAAAAAAGAAATGAAACACTGCTAATAACTCCTAAACCCCTGAGTATCTCTTTTTGTCTTGTAAGTGCTCATTTGAAATTGACCATGTTCACTTTTATCTGTTTTTTGGTAGTTTTGAAGTTACTCCATAGGAATGTAACTAAACACTACAGTGCTTAATTTTGTGTGTGTTTGAACTTTATCTTCAGTGGAATGATTCAGCAGGTATTTTCATTGGCCAGTGGTTTTTCATCTACTCTGATATTCTTAAAATCTTTCTGATTTGGTACAACATTCTGCTTCCTCATTCTGCTATTGATAGACATCTTCATTCTACGTTTCTTCTCAACAAGCAGCACTGTGTCTTTGTGTGTCTTGTGGTTCCTTGTCATATCTACAAAGGGGCTGCCTGGTCACGCAGGCAAGTTCCTTGAGGGTGACTAATGCTTTACGTTCCCCCATCTGCCAGCAGAAAGCAAAAACACTGGTTCTCCATATTCTCACAACTTTTGTCCTGAAAGGTGTCTTGTTTGCCAGCCTGAAGGGATTCGATGGTATCTCGTTTTAGTTTTTGTATTCTTTTCACTTTCTGAAGGTCAACTCCTGCCGGAGACATACCCTATAGCTCCAAGTCCCAAATCCGTCAGGATTGTGCACCTCTATCTGTCTTTGTTGGACAGCACGTAACAGTGGCTGACAGAGGAGAGGTCAGGGATATAATTTGGTTAGCCCTGTCTCTTTGAATCTGGGGATCTGTTCTCCTCACCCTGCATCCTTCCACAACCTACTCTCAGTTGCTGATTAATTTACCGTGAAGCCCTGGAGTGGTGCAGCTGCATGAAGGGTGAGAAATAAGGTTGGTTTGTGGCTGGTGAGTGGCAGGTCATCCATCACTCTGAGGGGAAATTGCTCTTTTAAGAAGTAGTGCTTTGTTTCTGGCCCCAGTGTAAGTCAAGCAGTTGAGTGAAACAATGACACCAGCTTGCAGCCCTGGGCTGGATCCCTGATCAGTCATTTGTCGCTGCTGTAAGTGTCACACTTTGCAGATTTGCTCTGGTAGGCTATTTGATGAGTGGGGAAAGACAATCACAATGACTGCATCTCAGCCCCCTAACAGAGATGTTCCGGGCCTTCTGCCTGCCAGCTGCACGGGTCTGCTGAGTGTTACTATGGACCCTGCTTTCTCCTTTATGACAACCAACAGCTACTAGGTTTTTATTTCATTCTTTGATTCGTTAACACTCTGGTTTCTGGTTTGACAACTTTTTCCCTCCAGGAACACTTGATAATATCTGGAGACATTTTTGGGTGATACACCAGGACCCTGCCATAGCTATCAAGTGGGCAGAGGCCAGGGATGCTACCAGACATCCTGTAATGTGAAGGACAGTCCCTGAGATGAACAGCTATCCCGCCCAGATTGCCGACAGTGCCGAGAAGCATCAACAAGCCTGCATTTATCTCCTAAAGGCTCAGCAAACGTGCATCAAGTACCAGCGATGGGTCTGGAAGCCCCATTTTGAGGACAGCTGTGTCAGCTCACGAGTTCTTGGCACCCTTCTTTGCAGTGTCCCTTGGCTACTTGGACCCAGAAGTTTTCATTCTGACATTGTCTTGATCAAATGGGAAAGCACTTGATTTTCAAACCCCTTTAGTAGTTGTCCCTTGTCCTGATCACTGTAGGTCTTTCAACAAGCTTGAATCTGGGAGGCGGATGACAAGAACCCTGGGCTGTGACCATCATGCACATTCACTTACAACTTGCACATTATTTTTATCCTGGTACTTAGGTTCCCAGGCCCTGGGAACCACATCATTGGCTTCCCTGTCTGCAGCTGGCAGCCAGTATTGACAGGATGTCTCAGTCCCCACAATGGGGCCCACTCTGACCTCATCCTTCCCAGGACTTTCTGTGTTCATCACTTCAATGTGGCCAGGTTCACCTTTTGTTTCTTTTAAAGATGCTTTCAATGTGGGACAAATGTTATCCCAGAAGCCCAATTGCCCTTCACTTATTTCTCTTTGGTGGCCTCCTCAGGACTAGTACTTTATCAAGTTTTAGTGGAGTCTGAGTCTAAAGTAAGAATCAGAAATAAGGATCTCATCTTTTTTTACGATTTTGTTATTTTTTACCATGATTTTCTTTGCATTGATTCAAAATTTAAAAGTTTTGCGCTAAAATATTGTTTACCGTGTGTGTGTGTGTGTGTGTGTGTGTGTGTTTCCTTAAATCTTGCATCTGAAATGTCAAGTGGGCACATAGCCGGCCTCATCCTGCTTCCATGCAGGGTTGGCAAGAAGGACTTCAGTGACAGGGAGAAGTTTTTGCTGAATTTCCATCGAGGTTATTTTCTGTGTTACTCCCATAGAGGCTTGGGCGAGGTGGTTCTAGATCCCTTTCTTTGCTGTCAGTGCAGTGGGTAGATTTCTTTTGTTAGGGATGTTGACATATGTGGTGGTTAATTTTAGGTGTTGATGTAACTTGGGTAAGAGGTGTCTAGAAAATTGGTAAAGTATTTCTGGGTATATGTGAGGGCATTTCTGGAAGAAATTGGTCATGCACTTCACCCAGTGTAAGTGGGTACTGTCCAACCAGGCAAGGGCCTGGAGAAAAGAGAAAGGCGGAGAAAATACAGATTTGCTCCCTCTCTTCCGGAACTGGGACATGCATTTTCTCTCGGCCTGGGATCTCAGAACTCCAGCTTGTCAGGCCTTAGACCTCTCACTTGCACAGGAAATCCCCAGGGCCTCCGGCTTTTGACCTGGACTGAGTCATGCCACTGGCTTTCTTGGTTCTTAAGTTTGCAGATGGCATGTGATGGGACTTCTTGGTAGCATAAGCACATGAGCCAATTCCCATAGCGAGTCTCTTCTTTATTTGTCTATTGATCAACTGGCATATTATCTATCTGTCCACCTCTATCATCGATTTGTATCTCCTATTTGTTCTGTCTCTGGAGAACCTCGAGTAATACAACACAGACCCTTGACAACATGTTATCAGGATAGTAGCTGAATAATATGACCACAGAGCTTCCTGATTAGCATTGGTCCAGTTCACCCAATTAAGCATGGCTTCCTTTATCAGTGTCTCATGGCTACTGTTGCCATGGCGCTCAGGCTGAAACAGGGACCTTTGTCCTGCTTTCTATCTAGAAGCTGAAGAGCTTTTCACACTGGTGCTCAACAAACAGGTGACCCCTCCAATCCTGATTGTTGTTTGTGTTTTCTTTCAAAAGTCGCAAACATATCTTAAATACTTGATATTATAGATAATTTCTAGTGGCTACTCAGTGGAGATTTGGGGTAAGTTCTAGGCTCTACGAATGCTGCCCCATGCCCCGTGGGTACATAGGAAATGTTCATGGGAGAATCAGAGTCTAGGTTGGCTTGTTCTGTAGTGAGACATTTTGTTGGAAAATTTGGATTTCAAAGTATATCTGAAATCAAGCTCCACTCTGTATGTATGACATGGGCATGCTCCTTGTCACATGCTAACACTTTCCCGTGTGCAGGTAGTGGTGATAGTAGAAAAGGTCATGTTTTCCTTCAACATGTCTCAGCTTTAGCTAATTAGTAATTTACTTACTGTCTCTTTAAATTTGCCTATTCTAGATTCATCATATAAATGGAAATATACAATATATGGTATTTTTACTAGTTTTTTTGACTTAGCATAATATTTTCAAAAACAAGTATGTAATAACATGTATTATTTAATTTTTTGACAAGTTATTTGCCATTGTATGGTTATGTCTTGTTTGTCCCTTATTTGTTGGTAATTATCTTAATTACTTTTTTAAAGTGACTTTGCTTGTTGCTGAAACATAATACCTAACACACGAAGTTAAAAGAGGAAAGGTGTGTGGAAGCTCATGGTTTGCAGAGGTTTCAGCCTGTAGTTGGTTGGCATCAAGTGACATGGCAGAGGGACACTGCAGAGAAGAAACAGTTCATGGCAGGCAGAAGGCAGCAAGAAGCAAACCAAGTGGCACCCTCTTCCCGTCCCTTGTGTTCTATCCAGGCTGCTCATCCTCAGGGCAGGTAGCGTTCACACCGGGGTGGAGCCCCTTTAATCTTAGCACCGCACCATGAATCAGTCTCAGCAGGACAGCCTGGATTCCTATAGCACACACTCTAGATCCAGCCACTTCCAAAAGGCACTGCTAATGACCACACGAGACATGAGGTACTGGGGGGAGCATCTAGATAGAAGGCATAACAGTGACATTTGGGCTGTTTCTGAGTTTTGACTGTTGTGAGAAACACTACCATGAACATTCATTTAAAGTTCCTGTGTGCCATGCTTTCATTCCTCCTTGGCCTGTAACTAGGAGGGGGATTTCTGGGCCATATAAAGCTCTCTTTCTAACTGTCTGAGGAACTTCTAGCCTGTTTTCCAAAGGAACAGTGTTATCACAATGCGTGTGTTTTGTGGTTTCTCCAGATCCTCACTGGGCTTCTTATCTTTTTGACAGTAGCCACCTTGCTGGGTGTGAAGTGATAGCTCACTGTGGTTTGGGTTTGTATTTTCTTAGTGACTAATGATAGTGTACCAGTCAGCTTTTGGTCAATATAATGAAATAGCCATGTCAGTTAAATTATAAGGAATAAAAGCTTATTTTTGCTATTAGTTTTGGAAGTTCTGGTCCAACACCAGGTGGCTTCATTTCCTTTGCCCTGATGAAGGCAGCTCATTATGGTAGGAACTGCTCACTTCACGAGCCAGGAAGCAAGAACAGGGCAGGAGGGGAAGAGATCAGTGCCCCCAGCCCCTTCAAGGGCTCCTCCTCTGTGACCTAGGGCCTCTCAAGAGGCTTCACTTGCTACAGGTAAGCAGCACCTACCAACAGCACACTTCGGGGACCAAGGCTTTGGTACTCAGAACTCAGAGCCACGTTCAGCACCCAGAAGTGCACGTTTTGTGTGTTTACTGGCCATTTGTGTAGTCCTTTGAATGTTTATTCAAATCCTTTGTCTTTAAGTTATTTGTCTTTTGATTATTTAGTTGTAAGAGTTCTTTATATAACCTGGATATTCATCCTATTAGACATTTGATTTACAAATTTTCTCTCTCAGTCTTTTAATGGTATCAGTTGTAGGATAAAATTTTAATTTCAATATAATTAAATTTGTCTTTTTTGTTCATCTTATGTTTCTGTCATATCTGAGAATTTACTGCCAACCCCAAGATCATGAAGTTTTTTTCAGAACATGAAGTTTTACACCCATGTATTCTTCTAAGAATTTTTTAGTCTAGCCTTTAATATTGAGGCTTCTGATATATTTTTACTTAATTTATATATGATGAGACAAAGAGGTCTAAATTTATTTTTTTGCATGTTGGAAATGCAGTCCATTTAGTGTCAGTTTAAGAACACTACACTTTGCCAGTTGAACTGTTTTTATAGCTACATTAAAGTCAATTCATTGTAAATGTTAGACTTTTTCTGTAGATTCTCAGTTTTATTCTCTTGATCAATATGGTTATGGTATTATCACACTGTCTTGATTATTACAGAGTTGTAGTAAGTTTTGAGACTGAAATGTGATTACCTCAACATAGTTCTTTTTAAAGATTACTTTGTCTAGCGTATTTCCTTGCATTTTCATAGGAGTACTGCTGTAGACTCAGCTGTCCCCTCAAATTCATGTATTGAAACTTAATCCCCAATATAACTTATTTGGATTCAGGACTTTGAGGTGGTTAGATTTAAATGATATCATTAGGGTGTCACCATGGCATGATGGGTATGAAGAGGAAAAGGGAGCAGAGATCCTTCTGTATTCTCACAGAGAAGGAAGAGCTTGTATGAGGATACAGTGGGAGTCTGCAAACCAGGAATAAAGCCTGGTCGTTTCTCCTTGTAGACTGAACTAAGTATCTCTTGACCTTAGCCTTCCTTTCTTCTGATTCAACTTTGCTTTTACCCACCTTCTCTGTGCTATTATTGTCTGCACATTGCAATCTTATTTTTTAGTAGTCCAACACTGTCATTGTATACATGGTATTTTATACACTTATAATTAAGAGAAAAAAGGAAAAAAATTACAGTTAAGAGAAAAAAGGAAAGAAAAACAAAGTATGTTGTCTTTTTAAAAATCTGTGTATCTACCTTACTTGGTGCTCAATACCTTTGCATTTACTTAAAAATGCTTTATGGGATAATATATGGTCTATTTTGGAGAATGTCCCATGGGCAGCCGAGAAGAAGGTGTATTCTGATGTGGTTGGGTGGAACACTCTGTAAACATCAACTAAGTCCAATTGCTCACAGGTATGATTCAGTTCTATTATTTCTTTGCTAATTTTTTGCCTAGTTGATCTATCTCTTTGTGACAGTGGGCTGTTAAGGTCACCTGTAATAATTGTGTTCTTGTGTATTTGGTTTTTCATGTCCTTTAGTATCTGTCTTATGTAGTTGGGTGCTCCTGTGTTTGGTGCATATATATTTATAATTGTTAGTTCTTCCTCTTGAATTTTTCCACTTACAAGTATGTAGTGACCTTCTTTGTCTCTTTTAATCATTTTAGGTTTGAAGCTCACATTGTCTGCAAAT